>CM056196.1:161451935-161564435 GCA_029692085.1 Gymnothorax javanicus
GTCCCAAATTATAGAAATAACAGTTATGTGACATTGTTGTTACACATATACTTTGGCCTACCCTCTACCTGGCATATGACAGAACTGGAAGCCAGATTGTCTGAGCTTTGTCTCTTTAAGTCCCTGTCACACTGTGGCGACTAAGGAGGGCGAATCCCCGCGAACTAGAAAAAGTGAAAAAATCTTGGCAATTCGTACTGGGCTCGTGGTGGATTCTCACTCATTCGCCGGCATTCTTGGCCAGTCTCAGAGGGGCTACAACTGTTTTGAAATGTTCAACACATTCACGGTCCAAGCGCGATTTAATTTTCATCGTACTGCATTCCTACTGCATTCTTTGAGCCAGTCGTGGCGATTCTCATACATTCTTGAACATTCGTAGGGGGTCGTAGCGAGGCGCGGGAGCAAGAATGACCACTGTGACGCCATGATCCCATAAAAAAGTTGTACATTTTGGCGCGTCCACATTACCTCCACATTCATTACTCAACCCTACTGCGTTAGATTGCATTCTCGGTCAATCGCACTGCGATTCATTACTCAGCGTGGTGAGTTCGTTACTGCGGTTGTATACATTCGTGGTGATTCTTCATGATTCCTACTCCAGTCTTCTAGCTTCCATTACAAAGTTCGTGACGTGATTCATACTACATGCGTAATGATTCTTTTTCATTCTCACTGTAATCTAACTCCCGTCGCCGACATACTTACGGCAATCTTACAAAATACCGACAGCATGCGAACCACAATCTTAGGGCATTCGTGTATAGGTCCAGACAGGCGAATGATGACAAAAATAATCCCCCCAGTTCGCGGGGATTTGCCATAATAGTCACCACAATGTGACAGGGGCTTTAGAACTCCTCCCAAGAAATCATGTGATTAACCAACCCATTACAATTCTGAGCCCCTATCATCACAAGGGAATCATTTGCATAGTGCAGCCATGTAAGCACTGGGGTTTTTTTCACCCAATGATAATGTTGTGGCATGATGAGGCAACCAATCATACTAAAGCCTCATTATTATGGACTCTCTGCTTTCTCGAACCAGTGAATATTAAAAGAAGGTTGAAAATGTGTGACTGGAGACTACCTATGTGAAATTTGTTTTTTTTTCTCTTCTACAAGCCTCGAAACCTTGTTTTACAGGCACCATGGAATTATTTTAAATTCTCAACTAATAGAACAAAATGGTACATTTTTGTAGTAGTTAAACTTCTTACCCAGGGCTCTTCATTTATTTCACAGCAAAAGTAAGTCATGTGTCACACATGATCAGTAACTTTGACATTATTTCACACACACTTATTTAACCCCACTGTGCCGATGTAGATGCCAACGGACATGGAGCTGCAAATTTACACACTCAGTTACACTATTCTATCACTAGATGGCAAACCCGGATCAGTTATTGACTATTCATTAGCAAGCCAAGCTCGAACGCCGTTTAGAATATGGATGAGTTCAGTCCCATCTCTGTTTCTCAGGAGTTGCATGAATTAAACTCCCCAGCTAAGCCTGAAGTGCAAATTGCTCAATGTACTTGCCCATAGTATCTATCCAGCAGTTCAAAAAAATGATCCCTTGCGACAGAAAAAATTGTTGTCCTCTGTAGCAACCATTTCAGCAACAGTATACCAATGGTATCCCAATTAGTAGTTGAGAAAAATCAGTTTTCTGAAGCAAAAATTCGACATGGTATTGATACTATGTCATTCTATTATCAATTATAGGCATCACATATCAAAAACGCGTATTTCCCTACCATGGATTTATGAGCAGATTCCTTCATCGACGAATTCAGGGCTCCGTTATATCCTCCGAAGTACTCATGTTGATAGCCAATCACTCAATTATTTACTTAGGCTCATCTGCATAACTGCACACTTATAGTTCATGCCTATGTGAAACTTCCCCATAATGATGTATTGATTGACTCGTTTCTTATCCAATTCCAGAAAGTATAAACTTGTCCACAGTAACTGAAAGACATTGATTGGACAAACAGAAAAGTATACAAACCTTTGTGTAACAGCATGGTAGGTTGTATTCTCTTAAAGTGGCGCAGTTGTGCAGCTGAAAATGATGCGATTTAAAGAATAAAGTTTCAATTACATTTAAGGGATTTAAATAAGGTACGGACAAGCTGGATGAGCAAATGACATTTAAAGGTGGTATCAATGTTCTAGGTCACTCTGCAGGGAGAGCTTTTGGATCTGTAGTAAACAAGGTTAAAGGTTGTGACAATGTAGGTCTCAATACTTATGCAAAATTTTACAACACATGTGTATGTCCTGTGTCTGATTATGCTTTCTCGTGTTTGAGATTTCCGTGAACATACAAGTTCTAAACTTGTGCAGAATAGAGCAATTCGCTCCTTTCTGGGAGTCCATAAATTTACCTCAGTTTTGGCTATTAGTGGAGATATGGGATGGGAACGCCCAACCATCAGACACAAATGTCAACGTCAGCTCTGGAATAGACTTGTGAAGATGTCTGATCAGAGACTCACCAAAAAGATATTTAAGTGTGACATCTTACATTGGCATCCCTGGCCGAAGGAGTTAAAATCATTATTTTATATGAATGACTTGTCATACTTTTCAGAACAGATTGCTTTGTGACATGCAGGAGATAAGGAGCAAAATGTTTCTCATGTATAAAGAAAAATGGTCTGTTGATATATGGTACAAACCAAAACTATGAACCTATTGTCTTATTAAGGATGGTTATGGTGTCGAGCCCTATGTGAAGTATAGTTTAAAGAAAGTACAAAGATCACTGTGTGCACAGTTTCGGTCAGGAATGTTACTGTTAGCTCAGGACACTGGCAGGCTTAATGACACTCCAGAGGAGGACATACACTGTTTGTTGTGTGACCTAGGTGACATTGAGAATGAGATTCATTTTTTGTTTTACTGTCCCATTAATGATGACTTAAGGAAAGGACTTTTGACTAAAAATTCCATAAATTTATGCCAATTTCTTTTGGTTGGATGAGTATGAAAAAACTGAGTTAAGCTTCAGGAATGAAACCTTTTTTATAGCAAATTTCCCGATTCAAGCCTGGGAAAGAGGGCAAAATCTTTTGTTCAAGACCGAGCCGTAAAATAATCTGTAATATTTGTCAAGTTATTAACTTTATTTCAACGCCTGCCCAACTTGAAATGGCCTGGTTCCATAAATCCCAAAGGACGCTAGTACAACTCTTCAATTCCAACTCAATCTTTATTTTTATTTTCTTGTTTGGTGACTTAATTGGTTGGATTGCATTAGGTTGAAAACCTTCAAGACACAAAACAAATTAGTTACAAGTTAATCATAAAACAAAACAAAGCATCCACCAGTTTGACATTTTTTGCTTAAAAAGTGACCAAAATGATCAATGAATTAATCAAAATAGTTACAGATTAAACTAAACCCAAAATTATCCTCCACAATTTTCTTAGTGGAATATATATATATATATTTTTTTTTTTTTTCAGTGCATCAGTCAACTGGTTGATCATTGCCAGCAGCTGCTGCATTCAGGCCCGAGTCATTAGCAGAACCCACGGCAGTGGTAGAGTTCTCATTCAGATACAGACCATGGCATGGATGGTCTTGGAAAGAAAGAAGTCACATCAAATTCCTTGATGCTCATGTACCACATTTACAAGCAAGCTAGTTAATACAATTATACTTTCAACAGTTGACTTACACAAAAAACAAATGCAATTACCTCCAAGCATCACTGCACACAAACATCCCAACAAAAGCCACCACGCCATTGTTACAGTACAAAAGTACTCTGAATATTCAACCCCAACTAAGCTGCACATTTCCTAAAAACAAATCCAAGCTGAAATACATGCAGCCAATTAAGCAAACAAACAATTCCTACAATTAAGAGAAAAATGTATGTTCTCTGTAATTTATACATACATTTACGAGATGCACAAAGTGAGGAAGTAATTGCCAATTTGAAAATTCAAACAATTAAGTAATTCATGAACAAACACAAATATCACTAACATAAAATATCATCAAATCAAAGTTTCAACGATACCAGTGATGTCTTTGGGAGGAACCATGTGTTTAATTGCCTTCTACTCTTGTCGAGGTGTTTCATTGTCCATCTCCAGTGCAGAGTGAGTGCTGCTTTCCTCACAGGTGTCCCCACTTCAGTGATAAGCAGCCTGCTCTGCTCTGCTCAGTGATGCATTCTGGGACTTGTAGTAGTGATGAGATGAACTGAATGATCAAGGGGTTTTTTCTTCTCTGAGATTTATCTCAACACCTCTCACTTGAGCTCTTGGTTTTTTAAACCAGGAGGTCACACCATTCTTCTAAGCCTCTTGCTGTTCTTCAACAGGAAGTAAGATAACAAGGCGTCTGACATCCCTATGAAGAATTGTTGCAGGAATTTTTGATGAGAGCGTCTTGATTCCATCACTGTTAGTTTTCATGGCCCCTCCTCTGATTGGCTTGGTAAGTGAGACAGGGTAGCCGGGAAAGGTTCTCACATGTACATCTCTTACGATGCCTTTGCCATCAGTATTGACACTGACCACTCTGGCCAACTTGTATTGACCTCTCAGGGCATTTTGGTCAGCCAGCCAAACCACATCTCCCACTGCAACATTTCGCTCCTTGGTGAGCCATTTGTTTCTTACAAACAGATTAGGACCAGACAGCTGGCACCACTTTTCCCAGAATCTGCTGACCTCTCTCTGAATACTTTGGCTCTTGTATGGGTAGCTATCAAACTGGAAGTCTCCTGGATCCGCCCTAGGACTGGTCCTTCCTAGTAAAAGGGAATTTGGGGTGATATACTCCATGCAGTCTTCCCTGCTTTGAACTCTGGCATCAATGGGTCTTTCATTTGCCAGGTTGGCTGCCATGAAGAGAAATGTTTGGAATTCCCCCCATGTGAAAACTCCAACTCCACAAAGGTTGTTTAAGGCCTGCTTCACTATTCTGACAGCTGCCTCTGCTGCTCCATTCCTATGGGGAGAGTCTGCAGGGTGGATTTTCCAAGACCACTCTGTTCCATGTCTGGCAGCAACATCCTCAAGCTGCGGCTTGCTCAGTTGGTCCAAAAATTTAAGCAGCTGCTCCAGAGCAGGTTTTGCCCCCACAAAGTTCGTTCCTGGGTCAGACCACAGTTTTCTGGGGTGCCCTCTTAGTGAAGTGAACCTCTGGTATGCCAGCAGGAATCCCTCTGATGACTGATCACTGACTACATCAGTGTGTATAGCTCTTGAAGCCATGCAACAGAAGACAATTCCCCAGACTTTCAGCTTGACTCTTTTCTTTACCTCATCCTTAACCTCATAAGGTCCGAACAGGTCCATGGTTGTAAATTCGAATGGTGCAGCTGGGCCTGATCGCTCTGGTGGAAGATCACTCATGATCTGCTGACACTGTTTTGCCTTGTTTTTCTGGCGGATCACACAGCTGTCCACCATTTTTCTTTGCAAGCCGACGACCTTTTTATCACCCAGGCCCTTTTCCTCATCCTGAGAAGGGTCCCTGCTACACCCTCATGGTTTACTTTGCGGGCTTCTTTGGCCAACAAAGTTGACAACCATTCTTCGTACGGTAAAACTGGCACTGCAGTCTTGTCTTCATTGAACATCTGAATCCGGCCTCCACAAACTAGGAGTCCAGAGTCCACATCTCTGTATACTGCCAACCTGCTCAGAGTGGTGTGTGGGAATGTAACACCTTCTTGGGCTGCAAGGAAGAGGTTTCTAAGCGCATCCTCACGTTCTTCTAGCGTCAGCACAGCTTCCTTGGCCTTTTCTTTGATTGACCTTGCCTCCCACTTTGACTGTCCTCTAGTTTGACCCTTCTTCTCCAGCCACTTCTTGGCAGCTCGCCACACCCAGGCGATGACTTTGACCAGTCTGGACAGGCTGCTGAATTTTTTCACATCCAAAAGATTCTTTATCACTCAGCCAGCAGGCTTCCTTCTTGGAAGAGAGGATGGATTGGATGTTGTCTCCTTCTGAATTTCACTTTTTTGACTTTCCTGAGGGGCCTGCAGGTGGTCTCGCTGACCCATTTTTGCTTGAGCTCTTGTCAGTGCCGCTGAGAATGCCTTCCTCTGGAGTCTGTTAACATTCTCCCTGGCATGCGCTGCAACTGCCCCAGCTGACTTTATAGGCCACGCCTCCACTGGCAGCTTCAGAAACTCTGGTCCAGTCTGCCATGTGGAATCCTCCTTCAAATCTTCATGGGTGCCTCCTCTTGTAATGATGTCAGCAATGTTCAGGTCTCCAGGGATCCACCACCAGTCTTGCACTGGTCCAGACTTCTGGATTTCACCCACTCTGTTGGCGAAGAAGGTCTGGTAACCATAGCTGTCTCTTTGAATGGCCCCCAGGACTGTCTGACTATCCACTAGATGGAACCATCTTTCAATATCCATTCTCCCATGCTTCTCAACATATTTCCTGATCCTGGCTGCAAAGACAGCCCCACAGATTTCTGCTTTGATGGCTTCTCCCTTTTCATCCAGTGGCGTTAGCTTGGCTTTGACTCCAGAAACCGGACTTCAACTCCTTGACTTGTCTCCCACCTCAAATACATGACAGCTCCATCGGTTTTGTCACTTCCATCTGAGAATGTGATCCCCCATAGTTTGCCTTTCCAGTCAGCTGGTGTGAGGCTCCTGTGGAATTTAATCTGTCCAAGCTGCACATATTCTTCAAACAACTGAATGGCTTCTTCTCTGAGGCCTTCTGACAGTGGTTTATCCCAGGTTTCTGGGGTCAGCTTGCCACCACCACCTTCCTGGAATGCTTTTCTGACAAGGATCACCCCCTTCTGTTTGGCGGGTGTAACTAAGCCAATTGGGTCATAAAGCCCAGCTACCTGGCTCAGGAGTCCCCTCATAGTCAGTGGGTTAGGCGTCTCAGGTCTCACCTCCTCTTTGAGAAGATTCTTGCCAACTCTCATTTTCTGTTTCCTTTTGGAAAAGTTAATTGAAGTCATCATGTAGAGTTTGTCCTCCTCCACTTGGTACCCAATGCCCAGGGCTTTGTTGTCTTCATCCCTCATTTGATTTGGAAGAATTAGGGTTTGACTTTGTCTTACCTCCTTTTTCAGGACTCCTGCTTCCATTTCCTGCCTCCCACTTTCCCCTGCCCGGACCCATGGTTTGAGAAAAAATCCTCCAGCTCTTAAAATTTCCTCAACTCCTTCTGTGATTTTGTCCAGTTTCTTCAGGTCATTGTGAGAGGTTAAGAGGTCATCCACATAACTGTCCTCTTCAAGGACTCTGCGTTCATCCTCCAGGTGAGCAAAGATGGGCAGTCTTGCTGTCAACCGCATAGCTACCTGTGCAATGCAACCAGCTGGTCTGTCCCCGATGTTGACTCTTGTGATGGCATATTCACTTATCTTTTCATCTGGACTGTATCTCCAGAGAAATCTGTGCAAATGCATCTCAAGCTCCTCCAACCACACTGAGTTATACATTTTCTTGATGTCCCCTAAAACTGCGTGGACACTTCCTCTGAACCTCAGTAGAACAGCTCTGATTTGATTGAGAACATCTGGTCCCTTCAGCAGAATATCATTCATGCTAAGTCCTTTGAATTTCTGGCTGCTGTTCCAAACAATCCTCACTGGAGTCGTCACTGAATGAGGATTCGGTGCCACTAGATGGCTTACATACCACACTGGTCCTTTCCAGTTATTCATCACTTCTCCAGTGAGTTTTATGGCAGCACCTCGTTCAACTATTTCATGGATTTGGGTTGCATATGCCACTTGCCACTCTGGATCTCTCTTCAGCTGCCTTTCTGTCCTCAAAAATGTTGCCTGCACTGCAGCTTTGTTGTTGGGGAGCGAAGCAGGATCTACAGTCCATGGATATTTTGCATCCCAGTGTGGACATGTTGAGTGAGAATCTTCTTTGACATAAGTGAGGCCTTCTTCAATTATCTCCAGCTCCCTCTCCTCTGCCAGAGTCATTTCTTTCCCACCCGGTTGGCAGTTCCCGCATCGGCATACTCCACACCTTTACTCACATGCAGCCCCAATGCTGTCCCACCTCCACCACTCAAGGAACTCACGGTTGCTAACAGCTGTAAACTTTGCTTGATTCACATCCTTTCGTTGTAACTGGGCTGCCTCAGTGGTTGGATTCCAGACAGTTTCCTCATATGTGACAGCAGCTGTCCTCATGGAGCGAGCAAAGTGTGTTTTGGACTCATGTGCAGCTGCCTCCACTTCTTCAAACAAATCAGGGTCACTGTCTTTCCCAGGGGACTCTCCCATAAGACAAGATCTCCCACACCTCTCACCCTTTGTGGAGTGAGTCTTCCCTCTCGGTGGCTAATGAGAAGTTCAACTTCTTCTGGCCTTCTTAATTCATCGAGCTGGACCTCTGGGAAGAACTCCTGCAATTTCTCAGGTTGGATTACTTTATGCACCTTGGCGATTTCATCCAGGCCGTAGCAGACAAGCTCATGAGCCCTCTCTGTCCCTTCGGGAGTCTTGACTCTGACTTTAAGGACATATCTTTCAGTGTTCTCCTTCATGGTCATTCCACCAACTCCATGCCCAATTAAAGTTACCTTCTCACTCTTCAACCTCAGCCAGTCAGCAGCCTCATGGGTAATGTAGTTTGTATCTGATGCAAGGTCCACGAGGGTCCCAACCTTCTGCCCTGCATTTGCAGTGACCTCCATCAGCATCATGATGACCGGATGTTCAGCCAGCCCATTACTTTTCAACAGCTCGGACTGGTCCTCGGTATTTTTTCCCACTGCTGTTTTGTTGGTGAAAGCTTTTCTGCTCCGTTCTGCCAGTTCTGGGGAAAGTTCAGACAAGAACTCCTCTTGTTCTTCTGTTAGCTTGCTTTTACTTCTGCTGATTTTTCCACTCTTCTCGTCGTGACTCTTTTTAAGTTCTCCCTTTGGGCAGAGAAAGTAATGGTGATCTGAGGGGCCTCCTCCTTTTTTACAGTCTTTATTTCTGCATAGGAAGGTATCTCTGCAAAATCCATCATCATCATGACATACCAGGCATTTTCTGCATGCTCCCAGTTTTTCCAAAGCAGTTTTCTTTTCAGGTAGCTTCATCCCTTTGAATTTCTTACAGAAGAAAATCTTGTTCTTGTGCCCTCTATCGCCACACAGAGCACAAACATCTTCCAGCACTCCTTTCTTTGTGGTTCTTGTTGAGGCACATTTTCTCTCATATTTTCTTTTGGGATGGTCTGACACTTTTTCCACAATCCTTAGCTGTTCAAGCCTCTCCAGTACTTCTTCCTGATTTTTTAGGAATTTCAACAGCATGTCGAAGTGGTTGTCTGAAGTGACTTTATTCTTCGGATTGACCATGAACATTAACCAGTCTCTTTTTACATAGTCAGGTAACTTGCTTTCCAAAGATTTAATGACAAGTGGGTTCTTCATGGCTCCAGAGTTCCCCAGCTCTGTGAGGTCTGCTAGGGCCTTCTCCACAGACTGTATAAGGTCAATGCCTTTCAATGGCTGGTTTCCCCTCACATGTGGTATCTTTTCCAGCTCCTCAAGGATTTCAAGGGCGATGGTTGATTTGTTTCCATATCTGTTCTCCATGACTCTGAAAATATCTTCAGCAGTGTTGTAGGTTGAAAGCCTGAGGTCCTTTGCTATCTTGTCCTCCACACTATCCAGGAGCTGAATGTTTTTGACTTCAGCTGATCCAGATGGCTCTCCTTGCCTCTGCAGGTTTTCCCAATCCTTTCTCGATCTGTGATATTCTCTTTTACAGCCACTGAAGACAGGTGGAGTGGTTGCCTTAATCTTCACAGTTGGTATTGCTGGTGTGGGAAATGCTCTCCTGACTCCTGAAGCTTCTGTGGCAAGCCCTTGCTCTACAACCCTCCGTGCAGTGACAAATTCAGCTTTCCTCAGTTCAAGCCTGTTATTGGCTGCTTTCAGTTGTTTAACTCTGTCATTTAGTTCTTCTTTTGATGACACAGGGATCCATCGCTCCCAAGCTGACATGACTGTTGTGGCCTCATTCATCCTCTTCTCCAAGATGGTCATATTCACTTCAAATCCCTCCAAGTTGGTGCTTTCGACAGGTACATTATATGCTTCATCAAAGGCTTTTCCAGCTTCAGAGAGTGTGATTTCAAGCTTGCTTTGGCCATACCTTTCCCACAGGTTTGTTTGGACAATGTCCAAACTTCTTCACTTTTTTCTTCACTTCTTCAAATTTTGTTTCAGTTTCTTTGGCAGTCTTCTCAATGTCGCCCACTGCTTTTCTTCAAGAACTGCCTCCTCCTCTTCCTCAGGCTCTTTAATGTCAGCCAGCAGTCCTGTCTTGTAGTCATCATTTGCCTCAAGACATCTCCTGAAACAGTCTGAGAGTTTGGTGAACTCCTCCTTTAACTCTGCTTCAAGCATGCTGCTTGCCCCTCTGGTAATGAAGTTAGACTGTTTGGTGAAGCTGCTTTTTGCAGTAATCCTCTCTCTCTTGAGCTGCTTTACAGTCTTCCCCAGGACATCTTCTGCCATGTTGATTCCCTCTGCGTCAACAGCTTATCTTGGGATGTCTGAGGCCTTTTATCCTCAGGTCCGCACTGCTCCGCGTGGTTTTCAACTGTCAAGTTATTAGCTTTATTTCAACGCCTGCCCAACTTGAAATGGCCTGGTTCCATAAATCCCAAAGGACGCTAGTACAACTCTTCAATTCCAACTCAATCTTTATTTTTATTTTCTTGTTTGGTGATTTAATTGGTTGGATTGTATTAGGTTGAAAACCTTCAAGACACAAAAGAAACAAATTAGCTACAAGTTAGTCATAAAACAAAACAAAGCATCCACCAGTTTGACATTTTTTGCGTAAAAAGTGACCAAAATGATCAATCAATTAATCAAAATAGTTACAGATTAAACTAAACCCAAAATTATCCTCCACAACCAATTTTCTTAGTGGAATATATATATATATATATTTTTTTTTTTTTTTCAGTGCATCAGTCAACTGGTTGATCATTGCCAGCAGCTGTTGCATTCAGGCCCGAGTCATTAGCAGAACCCACGGCAGTGGTAGAGTTCTCATTCAGATACAGACCATGGCATGGATGGTCTTGGAAAGAAAGAAGTCACATCAAATTCCTTGATGCTCATGTACCACATTTACAAGCAAGCTAGTTAATACAGTTATACTTTCAACAGTTGAATTACCTCCAAGCATCACTGCACACAAACATCCCAACAAAAGCCACCACGCCATTGTTACAGTACAAAAGTACTCTGAATATTCAACTCCAACTAAGCTGCACATTTCCTAAAAACAAATCCAAACTGAAATACATGCAGCCAATTAAGCAAACAAATAATTCCTACAATTAAGAGAAAAATGTATGTTCTCTGTAATTTATACATACATTTACGAGATGAACAAAGTGAGGAAGTAATTGCCAATTTGAAAATTCAAACAATTAAGTAATTCATGAACAAACACAAATGTCACTAACATAAAATATCATCAAATCAAAGTTTCAACGATACCAGCGATGTCTTTGGGAGGAACCATGTGTTGAATTGCCTTCTACTCTTGTCGAGGTGTTTCATTGTCCATCTCCAGTGCAGAGTGAGTGCTGCTCTCCTCACAGGTGTCCCCACTTCAGTGATTAGCAACCTGCTCTGCTCTGCTCAGTGATGCATTCTGGGACTTGTAGTAGTGATGAGATGAACTGAATGATCAAGGGGTTTTTTCTTCTCTGAGATTTATCTCAACAATCTTTTTAATGAAATTAGTTGTAATGTATTAAGTGACTGCTGCAACTGCAATTTGCGTGTCTTATCAATCCATGAGGGTTGGGCACAATGTGTGCATGGCACGAAAATAAAATAAATCATTATCATCATGGTCAATAGCAATTATTCAGAATGAAATAGGACTGGAGGGTTCCTTTTACTGGATGCACCTGTTTCTGGAGGAGGGATTCAATGCAGAAAGGTTATACTGCTACTGCAGTAGCATTTTGCTCAATATGGCTTTTTGTTTTGGAATTTATACTGTATTCAACAAAATCGAATGCCAAGGTTTTGGCTTGTTTAAAATGACAACAGCTCAAGCTCTTCGGTAGACCCCCTGGTGCGTTCATTTCACCATTCTGTTCAATCTAGGGTAGAATATTGCCTGATTTTTTCTGATAGTGGAATGTCTGTTCTGTTAAAATTTGGTATATTTCAGATTTTACTGTGTTAGTGAGTTATACTTGTTCATTATCAGGCGTGGAAAGTGTTTGTATAAGGTAGTGAGCTCAGAAGTGGGAACTACTAGCTTTTCATTGCAGAGTGAATGTTCTAACCATTAAAAAAGCAGTTCCTTTAATGCAGGGGTGTCCAATCTTATCCATGAAGAGGCGGTGTGGGTGCAGGTCTTTGTTTTAGTCCAGTGCTACAACACCTGATCCCACTAATTAACTGATCAGGGGGTTCAAGCAAGACATTGCTGAGTAGAATCAAGTGTATTAGTGTTGGGCAGTAAAAAAAACCAGCACCCACACTGGCCCTTTGTGGATTAGATTGGACACCACAGCTTTAATGAGTATGTTGTGCTGGCTTGAGGGACTCTGAAGAAAAGTGGAGAAAATTCTAAACTTTATCAAGGAGAAAAAGCATGTTCTGTGCCGGGAGAGGTTACTGGTGACCACTGATGTCAACTGCACCTATATTGATAAACTCATGCTAAATTCAACCAGAAAATCATTAGTTCATATTGAATTTCATGTGTTAAAAGTTGATTTGTGCTAAATATATGATTATTTTATGATTTGACAGTGTGCCATTTTAAAGGATCTGTTTTGAGCCACCTGGATAGCTGTCTTATTTGGCTCCTAGAGAGTAGGTAATTTAGAATGTAATGCTCAGATGAATTATACTTGTGGTCAAGGAGTTTATGATCCCAGAAATATATCATTTTAACCCCCAGCCATTTTCCTTTTTTTTTTTTACTACATCATTGCTGAATTTTCATGATGCTTTTTTTATGTTTGCAGCCCTTTTTCTCTACCAAAATCACGAAAATAAACTGAAATACGATGGAATTCTAAATGTTGTAAGTGTCTTTTCTGAGTTGAGCCACATTCGTCCCCCTTGTGAAGCTGCGATCTTGGATTATAAAGCCTTAAATTAGGTAACACATAAATAGCCAGATTTGGCTTCTGCACAGAGGGGTGATTCAGGCACACAGAAGGGTCAGATCCTCCCTCCTCCCCCAGCCCCAGTGCACTCTGGGAGCTGCATGACACAAAAAGCACAGCATGGACTTTTGTTTTTGTTTGTGTTTTTTAAACAAGAGCCATTTTTGTTTTTACAGCTTTCCCCTGCTCCTCTGTACAGACAAACACAGACAAAGTTTGTGCTGAAACACATACATGTCTCAGTAAACACAAGCTCTAATACAAATCAGCTGTCGTGACCTGACTGACCAACAGCCAAACCATCTGATACACAAAAAAACAAACCATTTGACTGCCTGTCATGCAGTCAGACAGACTGGTACAGACAGTTAGACAGCCAGACGGATAGACAGATAGACAATCAAACAGAGATACAGGGTCTTTTGTTGAGGAATATCGGCCACAGCTCAGTAACAAAAGACAGACCAAAGCTGCACAACCCTGTTCCTGGAGATCTACCATCCCGTAGGTTTTCACTTGAACCCGAACAAAGCTGACCTCATTCAACAGCTAGAGCAGGGCTGCCCAACCCTGTTACTGGAGAACGACCATCCTGTAGGCTTTCACTCCAACCCTAACAAAGCTCACCTCATTCAACAGCTAGAGCAGGGCTGCCCAACCCTGTTCCTAGAAATATACCATCCTGTAGGTTTACACTCCAAAACGTAATAAAGCACACCTCACTCAACAGCTAGAACAGGGCTGCCCAACCCTGTTCCTGAAGATCTACCATCCTGTAGGTTTTCACTCCAAACCTAACAAAGCACACCTCACTCAACAGCTAGAGCAGGGCTGCCCAACCCTGTTCCTGGAGATCTACCAACCTATAGGTTTTAACTCCAACCCTAACAAAGCAAACCTCATTCAACAGCAAGAGCAGGGCTGCCCAGCCCTGTTCCTGGAGATCTACAATCCTGTAGGTTTTCATTCCACCCGAAAATAGCTCACCTCATTCAACAGCTAGAGCAGGGCTGCCCAACCCTGTTCCTGGAGATGTACCATCCTGTAGGTTTACACTCCAACCCTAACAAAGCAAACCTCATTCAACAGCTAGAGCAGGGCTGCCCAACCCTGTTCCTGGAGATATACCATCCTGTAGGTTTTCACTCCAAACCTAAAAAAGCTCACCTCATGCAACAGCTAGAGCAAGGCTGCCCAACCCTGTTCCTGGAAATCTACCATCTGAAGGTTTTCACTCCAACCCTTACAAAGCACACCTCATTCAAAAGCTAGAGCAGGGCTGCCCAACCCTGTTCCTGGAACTCTATCATCCTGTAGGTTTTCACTCCAACTGTAAAAAAGCACACCTCATTCAACAGCTAGAGCAGGGCTGCACAACCCTGTTCCTGGAGCTCTACCATCCTAGAGGTTTACACTCCAACCGTAAAAAAGCAGACCTAATTCAACAGCTAGAGCAGGGCTGCCCAACCTCGTTCGTGGAGTTCTACCATCCTGTAGGTTTTCACTCCACCCTAACAAAGTTCACCTCATTCAACAGCTAGAGCAGGGCTGGCCAACCCTGTTGCCGGAGATCTACCATCCTGTAGGGTTACACTCCAACCCTAACAAATCACACTTCATTCAATAGCTAGAGCAGAGATGCCGACCCTGTTCCTGGAGATCTACCATCCTGTAGTTTTACACTCCAGCACTAACAAAGCTCACCTCATTCAACAACTAGAGCTGGGCTAACCAACCCTGTTCCTGGAGATCTACCATCCGGTAAGATTTTAATCCAACCCTAAGAAAGCTCACCTCATTCACAGCAAGAGCAGGGCTGCCCAACCCTGTTCCTGGTAATCAACCATTCTGTAGGGTTTCACTCCAACCCTAACAAAGCTCACCTCATTCAACAACTAGAGCAGGGATGCCCAACCCTGTTCCTGGAACTCAACCATCTTGTAGGTTTACACTCCAATCCTAACAAAGCTCATCTCATGCAACAGCAAGAGCAGGGTTGCCAAACCCTTTTCGTGTAGATCTACCATCCTGTAGGTTTTCACTCCACCCTAACAAAGCACACCTCATTAAACAGCTAGAGCAGGGCTGCCCTACCCTGTTCGAGAAGATGTACCATCCTGGATGTTTTCACTCCAACCCTTACAAAGCTCACCTCATTCAACAGCTAGAGTAGGGCTGCCCAACCCTGTTCCTGGAGCTCTACGATGCTGTAGGTTTTCACTACACCCTAAAAAAGCTCGCCTCAATCAAAGGCTAGAGCAGGGCTGCCCAACCCTGTTAGAGGGAGATATACCATACCATCGTGGTTTTACACTCCAGACCTAAGAAAGCACACCTCATACAACAGCTAGAGCAGGGCTGCCCAAACCTGTTCCTGGAGATTTAGCATCCTGTCGGTTTTCACTCCACCCTAACAAAGTTCACCTCATTCAACAGCTAGAGCAGGGCTGCCCAACCCTGTTCAAGGAGATCCATCGTCCTGTATGTTGTCACTCCAACCCTAACAAAGTTCAGCTCATTCAACAGCAAGAGAAGGGCTGCGCAAGCAGTTCCTGGAGATTTACCATCCTGTAGATTTACACGCCAACCCTAACAAATCAGTCCTCATTCAATAGCTAGAGCAGGGCTGCCCAACCCTGTTCCTGGAGCTCTACCATCCTGTAGGTTTACACTCCTACCTTAACAAATCACATCGCATTCAACAGCTAGAGCAGGGCTGCCCAACCCCGTTCCTGGAGATTTACCATCCTGTAGGGTTTCACTCCAACCCTAACAAAGCACACCTCATTCAACAGCGAGAGCAGGACTGCCCAACCCCTTTCCTGGAGATTTACCATCCTGTAGGGATTCACTCCAACCCTAACAAAGCACACCTCATTCAACAGCGCGAGCAGGGGCTGCCCAACCCTGTTCGAGGAGATATACCATCGTGTAGGTTTTCACTCCACCCTAACAAAGTTCACCTCATTCAACAGCTAGAGCAGGGCTGGCCAACCCTGTTGCCGGAGATCTACCATCCTGTAGGGTTACACTCCAACCCTAACAAATCACACCTCATTCAATAGCTAGAGCAGAGATGCCCACCCTGTTCCTGGAGATCTACCATCCTGTAGTTTTACACTCCAACACTAACAAAGCTCACCTCATTCAACAACTAGAGCAGGGCTAACCAACCCTGTTCCTGGAGATCTACCATCCGGTAAGATTTTAATCCAACCCTAACAAAGCTCACCTCATTCACAGCAAGAGCAGGGAAGCCCAACCCTGTTCCTGGGAATCTACCATTCTGTAGGGTTTCACTCCAACCCTAACAAAGCTCACCTCATTCAACAACTAAAGCAGGGATGCCCAACCCTGTTCCTGGAAGTCAACCATCTTGTAGGTTTACACTCCAATCCTAACAAAGCTCATCTCATGCAACAGCAAGAGCAGGGTTGCCAAACCCTTTTCGTGTAGATCTACCATCATGTAGGTTTTCACTCCACCCTAACAAAGCACACCTCATTAAACAGCTAGAGCAGGGCTGCCCTACCCTGTTCGAGAAGATGTACCATCCTGGATGTTTTCACTCCAACCCTTACAAAGCTCACCTCATTCAACAGCTAGAGTAGGGCTGCCCAACCCTGTTCCTGGAGCTCTACGATGCTGTAGGTTTTCACTACACCCTAAAAAAGCTCGCCTCAATCAAAAGCTAGAGCAGGGCTGTCCAACCCTGTTCGAGGAGATATACCATCGTGTAGGTTTACACTCCAGACCTAAGAAAGCACATCGCATTCAACAGCTAGAGCAGGGCTGCCCAACCCCGTTCCTGGAGATTTACCATCCTGTAGGGTTTCACTCCAACCCTAACAAAGCACACCTCATTCAACAGCGAGAGCAGGGCTGCCCAACCCCTTTCCTGGAGATTTACCATCCTGTAGGGATTCACTCCAACCCTAACAAAGCACACCTCATTCAACAGCGAGAGCAGGGCTGCCCAACCCTGTTCGAGGAGATATACCATCGTGTAGGTTTTCACTCCACCCTAACAAAGTTCACCTCATTCAACAGCTAGAGCAGGGCTGGCCAACCCTGTTGCCGGAGATCTACCATCCTGTAGGGTTACACTCCAACCCTAACAAATCACACCTCATTCAATAGCTAGAGCAGAGATGCCCACCCTGTTCCTGGAGATCTACCATCCTGTAGTTTTACACTCCAACACTAACAAAGCTCACCTCATTCAACAACTAGAGCAGGGCTAACCAACCCTGTTCCTGGAGATCTACCATCCGGTAAGATTTTTAAATCCAACCCCCTAATAAAGCTCACCTCATTCACAGCAAGAGCAGGGCAGCCCAACCCTGTTCCTGGGAATCTACCATTCTGTAGGGTTTCACTCCAACCCTAACAAAGCTCACCTCATTCAACAACTAGAGCAGGGATGCCCAACCCTGTTCCTGGAACTCAACCATCTTGTAGGTTTACACTCCAAACCTAACAAAGCTCATCTCATGCAACAGCAAGAGCAGGGTTGCCAAACCCTTTTCGTGTAGATCTACCATCCTGTAGGTTTTCACTCCACCCTAACAAAGCACACCTCATTAAACAGCTAGAGCAGGGCTGCCCTACCCTGTTCGAGAAGATGTACCATCCTGGATGTTTTCACTCCAACCCTTACAAAGCTCACCTCATTCAACAGCTAGAGTAGGGCTGCCCAACCCTGTTCCTGGAGCTCTACGATGCTGTAGGTTTTCACTACACCCTAAAAAAGCTCGCCTCAATCAAAAGCTAGAGCAGGGCTGCCCAACCCTGTTCCTGGAGATCTAGCATCCTGTCGGTTTTCACTCCACCCAAACAAAGTTCACCTCATTCAACAGCTAGAGCAGGGCTGCCCAACCCTGTTCAAGGAGATCCACCGTCCTGTATGTTGTCACTCCAACCCTAACAAAGTTCAGCTCATTCAACAGCAAGAGCAGGGCTGCGCAAGCAGTTCCTGGAGATTTACCATCCTGTAGATTTACACGCCAACCCTAACAAATCAGTCCTCATTCAATAGCTAGAGCAGGGCTGCCCAACCCTGTTCCTGGAGCTCTACCATCCTGTAGATCTACACTCCTACCTTAACAAATCACATCGCATTCAACAGCTAGAGCAGGGCTGCCCAACCCCGTTCCTGGAGATTTACCATCCTGTAGGGTTTCACTCCAACCCTAACAAAGCACATCTCATTCAACAGCGAGAGCAGGGCTGCCCAACCCCTTTCCTGGAGATTTACCATCCTGTAGGGATTCACTCCAACCCTAACAAAGCACACCTCATTCAACAGCGAGAGCAGGGCTGCCCAACCCTGTTCGAGGAGATATACCATCGTGTAGGTTTTCATTCCACCCTAACAAAGTTCACCTCATTCAACAGCTAGAGCAGGGCTGCCCAACCCTGTTCAAGGAGATCCACCGTCCTGTATGTTGTCACTCCAACCCTAACAAAGTTTAGCTCATTCAACAGCAAGAGAAGGGCTGCGCAACCAGTTCCTGGAGATTTACCATCCTGTAGATTTACACGCCAACCCTAACAAATCAGTCCTCATTCAATAGCTAGAGCAGGGCTGCCCAACCCTGTTCCTGGAGCCCTACCATCCTGTAGGTTTACACTCCTACCTTAACAAATCACATCGTATTTAACAGCTAGAGCAGGGCTGCCCAACCCCGTTCCTGGAGATTTACCATCCTGTAGGGTTTCACTCCAACCCTAACAAAGCACACCTCATTCAACAGCGAGAGCAGGGCTGCCCAACCCCTTTCCTGGAGATTTACCATCCTGTATGGATTCACACCAACCCTAACAAAGCACACCTCATTCAACAGTGAGAGCAGGGCTGCCCAACCCTGTTCCTGGAGATATACCATCCTGTAGGTATACACTCCACCCCTAACAAAGCTCATCTCATTCAACAGCTAGAGCAGCGCATCCCAAACCCGTTCCTGGAGGTCTACCATCCTGTAGGTTTTCACTCCACCCTCACAAAACTCACCTAATTCAAAAGCTAGAGCAGGGCTGCCCAACCCTGTTCAAGGAGATCTACCATCCTGTCGGTTACACTCAAACGCAAACAAAGCTCACCTCATTCAACAACTAGAGTAGGGCTGCCCAACCCTATTCCTGGAGATCTACCATCCTGTAGGGTTTCACTCCAACCCTAACAAATCACACCTCATTCAATAGCTAGAGCAGAGATGCCCACCCTGTTCCTGGAGATCTACCATCCTGTAATTTTACACTCCAACACTAACAAAGCTCACCTCATTCAACAACTAGAGCAGGGCTAACCAACCCTGTTCCTGGAGATCTACCATCCGGTAAGATTTTAATCCAACCCTAACAAAGGTCACCTCATTCACAGCAAGAGCAGGGCAGCCCAACCCTGTTCCTGGGAATCTACCATTCTGTAGGGTTTCACTCCAACCCTAACAAAGCTCACCTCATTCAACAACTAGAGCAGGGAGGCCCAACCCTGTTCCTGGAACTCAACCATCTTGTAGGTTTACACTCCAATCCTAACAAAGCTCATCTCATGCAACAGCAAGAGCAGGGTTGCCAAACACTTTTCCTGTAGATCTACCATCCAGTAGGTTTTCACTCCACCCTAACAAAGCACACCTCATTAAACAGCTGGAGCAGGGCTGCCCTACCCTGTTCGAGAAGATGTACCATCCTGGATGTTTTCACTCCAACCCTTACAAAGCTCACCTCATTCAACAGCTAGACTAGGGCTGCCGAACCCTGTTCCTGGAGCTCTACGATGCTGTAGGTTTTCACTACACCCGAAAAAAGCTCGCCTCAATCAAAAGCTAGAGCAGGGCTGCCCAACCCTGTTCGAGGAGATATACCATCGTGTAGGTTTACACTCCAGACCTAAGAAAGCACACCTCATTCAACAGCTAGAGCAGGGCTGCCCAACCGTGTTCCTGGAGATCTAGCATCCTGTCGGTTTTCACTCCACCCTAACAAAGTTCACCTCATTCAACAGCTAGAGCAGGGCTGCCCAACCCTGTTCAAGGAGATCCACCGTCCTGTATGTTGTCACTCCAACCCTAACAAAGTTCAGCTCATTCAACAACAGCAAGAGCAGGGCTGCGCAAAGCAGTTCCTGGAGATTTACCATCCTGTAGATTTACACGCCAACCCTAACAAATCAGTCCTCATTCAATAGCTAGAGCAGGGCTGCCCAACCCTGTTCCTGGAGCTCTACCATCCTGTAGATCTACACTCCTACCTTAACAAATCACATCGCATTCAACAGCTAGAGCAGGGCTGCCCAACCCCGTTCCTGGAGATTTACCATCCTGTTGGGTTTCACTCCAACCCTAACAAAGCACATCTCATTCAACAGCGAGAGCAGGGCTGCCCAACCCCTTTCCTGGAGATTTACCATCCTGTAGGATTCACTCCAACCCTAACAAAGCACACCTCATTCAACAGCGAGAGCAGGGCTGCCCAACCCTGTTCCTGGAGATCCACCATCCTGTATGTTGTCACTCCAACCCCTAACAAAGTTTAGCTCATTCAACAGCAAGAGAAGGGCTGCCCAACCAGTTCCTGGAGATTTACCATCCTGTAGATTTACACGCCAACCCTAACAAATCAGTCCTCATTCAATAGCTAGAGCAGGGCTGCCCAACCCTGTTCCTGGAGCCCTACCATCCTGTAGGTTTACACTCCTACCTTAACAAATCACATCTCATTTAACAGCTAGAGCAGGGCTGCCCAACCCCGTTCCTGGAGATTTACCATCCTGTAGGGTTTCACTCCAACCCTAACAAAGCACACCTCATTCAACAGCTAGAGCAGGGCTGCCCAACCCTTTCCTGGAGATTTACCATCCTGTATGGATTCACACCAACCCTAACAAAGCACACCTCATTCAACAGTGAGAGCAGGGCTGCCCAACCCTGTTCCTGGAGATATACCATCCTGTAGGTTTACACTCCACCCTAACAAAGCTCATCTCATTCAACAGCTAGAGCAGGGCATCCCAAACCCGTTCCTGGAGGTCTACCATCCTGTAGGTTTTCACCCACCCCTCACAAAACTCACCTAATTCAAAAGCTAGAGCAGGGCTGCCCAACCCTGTTCCTGGGAGATCTACCATCCTGTCGGTTACACTCAAACCCAAAACAAAGCTCACCTCATTCAACAACTAGAGTAGGGCTGCCCAACCCTATTCCTGGAGATCTACCATCCTGTAGGGTTTCACTCCAACCTTAACAAATCACACCTCATTCAATAGCTAGAGCAGAGATGCCCACCCTGTTCCTGGAGATCTACCATCCTGTAATTTTCACTCCAACACTAACAAAGCTCACCTCATTCAACAACTAGAGCAGGGCTAACCAACCCTGTTCCTGGAGATCTACCATCCGGTAAGATTTTAATCCAACCCTAACAAAGGTCACCTCATTCACAGCAAGAGCAGGGCAGCCCAACCCTGTTCCTGGGAATCTACCATTCTGTAGGGTTTCACTCCAACCCTAACAAAGCTCACCTCATTCAACAACTAGAGCAGGAGGCCCAACCCTGTTCCTGGAACTCAACCATCTTGTAGGTTTACACTCCAATCCTAACAAAGCTCATCTCATGCAACAGCAAGAGCAGGGTTGCCAAACACTTTTCCTGTAGATCTACCATCCAGTAGGTTTCACTCCACCCCTAACAAAGCACACCTCATTAAACAGCTGGAGCAGGGCTGCCCTACCCCTGTTCCTGAAGATGTACCATCCTGGATGTTTTCACTCCAACCCTTAACAAAGCTCACCTCATTCAACAGCTAGACTAGGGCTGCCCAACCCTGTTCCTGGAGCTCTACCATGCTGTAGGTTTTCACTACACCCAAAAAAAGCTCACCTCAATCAAAAGCTAGAGCAGGGCTGCCCAACCCTGTTCCCAGATATACCATCCTGTAGGTTTACACTCCAGACCTAAAGAAAGCACACCTCATTCAACAGCTAGAGCAGGGCTGCCCAACCCTGTTCCTGGAGATCTAGCATCCTGTCGGTTTCACTCCAACCCTAACAAAGTTCACCTCATTCAACAGCTAGAGCAGGGCTGCCCAACCCTGTTCAAGGAGATCCACCATCCTGTATGTTGTCACTCCAACCCTAACAAAGTTCAGCTCATTCAACAGCAAGAGCAGGGCTGCCCAAGCCTGTTCCTGGAGATTTACCATCCTGTAGGTTTACACTCCAACCCTAACAAATCAGTCCTCATTCAATAGCTAGAGCAGGGCTGCCCAACCCTGTTCCTGGAGATCTACCATCCTGTAGATCTACACTCCTACCTTAACAAATCACATCGCATTCAACAGCTAGAGCAGGGCTGCCCAACCCCGTTCCTGGAGATTTACCATCCTGTAGGGTTTCACTCCAACCCTAACAAAGCACATCTCATTCAACAGCAAGAGCAGGCTGCCCAACCCCTTTCCTGGAGATTTACCATCCTGTAGGATTTTTACTCCAACCTAACAAAGCACACCTCATTCAACAGCGAGAGCAGGGCTGCCCAACCCTGTTCGAGGGAGATATACCATCGTGTAGGTTTTCACTCCAACCCTAACAAAGTTCACCTCATTCAACAGCTAGAGCAGGGCTGCCCAACCCTGTTCAAGGAGATCCACCGTCCTGTATGTTTGTCACTCCAACCCCTAACAAAGTTTAGCTCATTCAACAGCAAGAGAAGGGCTGCCCAACCAGTTCCTGGAGATTTACCATCCTGTAGATTTACCGCCCAACCCTAACAAATCAGTCCTCATTCAATAGCTAGAGCAGGGCTGCCCAACCCTGTTCCTGGAGCCCTACCATCCTGTAGGTTTACACTCCTACCTTAACAAATCACACGTATTTAACAGCTAGAGCAGGGCTGCCCAACCCCGTTCCTGGAGATTTACCATCCTGTAGGGTTTCACTCCAACCCCAACAAAGCACACCTCATTCAACAGCGAGAGCAGGGCTGCCCAACCCCTTTCCTGGAGATTTACCATCCTGTATGGATTCACACCAACCCTAACAAAGCACACCTCATTCAACAGTGAGAGCAGGGCTGCCCAACCCTGTTCCTGGAGATATACCATCCTGTAGGTTTACACTCCACCCCTAACAAAGCTCATCTCATTCAACAGCTAGAGCAGCGCATCCCAAACCCGTTCCTGGAGGTCTACCATCCTGTAGGTTTTCACTCCACCCCTCACAAAACTCACCTAATTCAAAAAGCTAGAGCAGGGCTGCCCAACCCTGTTCAAGGAGATCTACCATCCTGTCGTGGGTTACACTCAAACGCAAAACAAAGCTCACCTCATTCAACAACTAGAGTAGGGCTGCCCAACCCTATTCCTGGAGATCTACCATCCTGTAGGGTTTCACTCCAACCTTAACAAATCACACCTCATTCAATAGCTAGAGCAGGGATGCCCACCCTGTTCCTGGAGATCTACCATCCTGTAATTTTACACTCCAACACTAACAAAAGCTCACCTCATTCAACAACTAGAGCAGGGCTAACCAACCCTGTTCCTGGAGATCTACCATCCGGTAAGATTTTAATCCAACCCTAACAAAGGTCACCTCATTCACAGCAAGAGCAGGGCAGCCCAACCCTGTTCCTGTGAATCTACCATTCTGTAGGGTTTCACTCCAACCCTAACAAAGCTCACCTCATTCAACAACTAGAGCAGGGCCCCAACCCTGTTCCTGGAACTCAACCATCTTGTAGGTTTACACTCCAATCCTAACAAAGCTCATCTCATGCAACAGCAAGAGCAGGGTTGCCAAACACTTTTCCTGTAGATCTACCATCCAGTAGGTTTTCACTCCACCCCTAACAAAGCACACCTCATTAAACAGCTGGAGCAGGGCTGCCCTACCCTGTTCCTGGAGATGTACCATCCTGGATGTTTTCACTCCAACCCTTACAAAGCTCACCTCATTCAACAGCTAGACTAGGGCTGCCGAACCCTGTTCCTGGAGCTCTACGATGCTGTAGGTTTTCACTACACCCGAAAAAAGCTCGCCTCAATCAAAAGCTAGAGCAGGGCTGCCCAACCCTGTTCGAGGAGATATACCATCGTGTAGGTTTACACTCCAGACCTAAGAAAAGCACACCTCATTCAACAGCTAGAGCAGGGCTGCCCAACCCTGTTCCTGGAGATCTAGCATCCTGTCGGTTTTCACTCCACCCTAACAAAGTTCACCTCATTCAACAGCTAGAGCAGGGCTGCCCAACCCTGTTCAAGGAGATCCACCGTCCTGTATGTAGTCACTCCAACCCTAACAAAGTTTAGCTCATTCAACAGCAAGAGAAGGGCTGCGCAACCAGTTCCTGGAGATTTACCATCCTGTAGATTTACCGCCAAACCCTAACAAATCAGTCCTCATTCAATAGCTAGAGCAGGGGCTGCCCAACCCTGTTCCTGGAGCCCTACCATCCTGTAGGTTTACACTCCTACCTTAACAAATCACATCGTATTCAACAGCTAGAGCAGGGCTGCCCAACCCCGTTCCTGGAGATTTACCATCCTGTAGGGTTTCACTCCAACCCTAACAAAGCACACCTCATTCAACAGCGAGAGCAGGGCTGCAAACCCCTTTCCTGGAGATTTACCATCCTGTATGGATTCACACCAACCCTAACAAAGCACACCTCATTCAACAGTGAGAGCAGGGCTGCCCAACCCTGTTCCTGGAGATATACCATCCTGTAGGTTTACACTCCACCCCTAACAAAGCTCATCTCATTCAACAGCTAGAGCAGCGCATCCCAAACCCGTTCCTGGAGGTCTACCATCCTGTAGGTTTTCACTGCACCCTCACAAAACTCACCTAATTCAAAAGCTAGAGCAGGGCTGCCCAACCCTGTTCGAGGAGATCTACCATCCTGTCGGTTACACTCAAACGCAAACAAAGCTCACCTCATTCAACAACTAGAGTAGGGCTGCCCAACCCTATTCCTGGAGATCTACCATCCTGTAGGGTTTCACTACAACCCTAACAAAGCTCACCTCATTAAACAGCTAGAGCAGGGCTGCCCAACCCTGTTCCTGGAGATTTACCATCCTGTAGGTATTCACTCCAACGCTTACAAAGCTCAGCTCTTTCAACAGCTAGAGAAGGGCTGCCAAACCCTGGTCCTGGAGCTCTACCATGCTGTAGGTTTTCACTAAAGCCTAACAAAGCTCACCTCAATCAAAAGCTAGAGCAGGGCTGCCCAACCCTGGTCGAAGAGATATACCATCCTGTAGGGTTTCACTCCAACCCTAACAAAGCAGACCTCATTCAACAGCTAGAGCAGGGCTGCCCAACCCTTTTCCTGGAGATATACCATCCTGTAGGTGTTCACTCCAACCCTAACAAAGCACACCTCACTCAACAGCTAGAGCAGGGCTGCCCAACGCTGTTCCAGGAGATATACCATCGTGTAGGTTTACACTCCAGACCTAAAAAAGCACACCTCATTCAACAATTAGAGCAGGGCTGCCCAACCCTGTTCCTGGAGATATACCATCCTGTAGGTTTTCACTCCAAACCTAACAAAGCTCACCTCATGCAATAGCTAGAGCAGGGCTGCCCAACCCTGATCCTGGAAATCTACCATCTGAAGGTTTTCACTCCAACCCTTACAAAGCACACCTCATCCAAAAGCAAGAGCAGGGCTGCACAAAAATGTTCCTGGAGATGTAACATCCTGTAGATTTAGACTCCAACCTTTACAAATCACAACGCATTCAACAGCTAGAGCAGGGGTGCCCAACCCTGTTTGAGGAGATATACCATCCAATAGGTTAACACTCCAATCCTGACAAAGCTCACCTCATTCAAAAGCTAGAGTAAGGCTGCCCAACCCTGTTCCAGGAAATCTACCATCCTGTAGGTTTACACTCTAGACCTAAGAAAGCACACCTCATTCAACAGCTAGAGCAGGGCTGCCCAACCCTGTTCCTGGAGATGTACTATCCTGTAGGTTTTCACTCCAACCCTAACAAAGCTCAGCTAATTCAAAAGCTACAGCAGGGCTGCCCAACCCTGTTCCTGGAGATCTAGCATACAGCAGGATTACATTCCAACCCAAACAAATCACACCTCATTCTAGAGCTAGAGCAGGGATGCCCAGTCATATTCCTGTAGATCTACCATCCTGTAGGTTTACACTCCAACCCTAACAAAGCTCACCTCATTCAAAAGCTAGAGCAGGGCTGTCCAACCCTGTTCCTGGAGATCTGCCATCCTGTATGTTTTCACTGCAACCCGAACAAAGCACACCTCATTCAACAGCTAGAGCACGGCTGCCCAACCCTCTTCCTGGAGATATACAATCCTGTAGGTTTTCACTCCAACCCTAACAAAGCTCACCTCATGCAACAGCTAGAAAAGGGCTGGCCAACCCTGTTCCTGGAAATAAACCATCTGAAGGTTTTCACTCCAACCCTAACAAAGCACAGCTAATTCAAAAGCTAGAGCAGGGATGCCCAGTCCTGTTCCTGGAGATCTACCATCCTGAAGGTTTAGACTCCAACCCTAACAAAGCTCACCTCATTCAACAGCTAGAGCAGGGCTGCCCAACCCTGTTCCTGGAGATTTACCATCCTGTAAGATTTTAATCGAACCCTAACAAAGCTCACCTCATTCAACAGCAAGAGCAGGGCTGCCCAACCCTGTTCCTGGGAATCTACCATCCTGTAGGTTTACACTCCAACCCTAACAAAGCTCAACTCATTCAACAGCTAGAGCAGGGCTGCCCAACCCTGTTCCTGGAGATTTACCATCCTGAAAGATTTTAATCGAACCCTAACAAAGCTAACCTCATTCAACAGCTAGAGCAGGGCTGCCCAACCCTGTTCCTGGAGATTTACCATCCTGTAGGTTTTCACTCCAACCCTAACAAAGCACACCTCATTCAACAGCGAGAGCAGGGCTGCCAAACCCTGTTCCTGGAGATATACCATCCGATAGGTTTTCACTCCAAACCTAACAAAGCTCACCTCATTCAACAGCTAGAGCAGGGCTGCCCAACCCTGTTCGAGGAGATATACCATCCTGTAGGTTTACACTCCAACCCTAACAAAGCTCACCTCATTCAAAAGCTAGAGCAATGCTGCCCAAACCCTGCTCCTGGAAATGTACCATCCTGTTCGTTTTCACTCCAACCCGAACAAAGCAGACCTCATTCAACAGCTAGAGCAGGGCAGCCCAACCCTGTTCCTGGAGATCAACCATCCTTAAAGATTTTACTCGAACACTAAAAATGCACACCTCATTCAACAGCGAGAGCAGGGCTGCCCAACCCTGTTCCTGGAACTCTACCATCCTGTAGGTTTTCACTCCAACCCTAACAAAGCACAGCTCATTCAACAGCGAGAGCAGGGCTGCCCAACCCTGTTCCTGGAGATATACGATCCTGTAGGTTTACACTCCACACCTAACAAAGCTCATCTCATTCAACAGCTAGAGCAGCACTGCCCAACCCTGTTCGTGGAGGTCTACCATCCTGTAGGTTTTCACTCGACCCTAACGAAACGCAACTTATTCAAAAGCTAGAGCAGGGCAGCCCAACCCTATTTGAGGAGATCTACCATCCTGTCGGGATACACTCAAACGCAAACAAAGCTCACCTAGTTCAACAGCTAGAGTAGGGCAGCCCAACCATGTTCCTGGAGATGTACCATCCTGTAGGGTTTCACTCCAACCGTAACAAAGCTCACCTCATTCAACAGCTAGAGCAGGGCTGCCAAACCCTGTTCCTGGAGATGTACCATCCTGAAGGTTTTCACTCCAACCCTTACAAAGCTCATCTCATACAACAGCTAGAGCAGGGCTGCCCAACCCTGTTCCTGAAGATATACCATCTGAAGGTTTTCACTCCAACCCTAAGAAAGCACACCTCATTCAAAAGCAAGAGCAGGGCTGCACAAAAATGTTGCTGGAGATGAACCATCCTGTAGATTTAGATTCCAACCTTAACAAATCAAACCGCATTCAACAGCTAGAGCAGGGCTGCCCAACCCTGTTTGAGGAGATATACCATCCTATAGGTTTACACTCTAGACCTAAGAAAGCACACCTCATTCAACAGCTAGAGCAGGGCTGCCCAACCCTGTTCCTGGAGATGTACCATCCTGTAGGTTTTCACTCCAACCCTAACAAAGCTCAGCTAATTCAAAAGCTAGAGCAGGGCTGCCCAACCCTGTTCCTGGAGATCTAGCATACAGCAGGATTACAATCCAACCCAAACAAATCACACCTTATTCTAAAGCTAGAGCAGGGATGCCCAGTCCTATTCCTGTAGATCTACCATCCTGTAGGTTTACACTCCAACCCTAACAAAGCTCACCTCATTCAAAAGCTAGAGCAGGGCTGTCCAACCCTGTTCCTGGAGATCTGCCATCCTGTAGGTTTTCAATCCACCCTAAAAAAGCTCACCTAATTCAAAAGCTAGAGAAGGGCAGCCCAACCCTGTTCCTGGAGATTTACCATCCTGTAGGTTTTCACTGCAACCCTAACAAAGCACACCTCATTCAACAGCTAGAGCACGGCTGCCCAAACCTGTTCCTGGAGATATACCATCCTGTAGGTTTTCACTCCAATCCTAACAAAGCTCACCTCATGCAACAGCTAGAGAAGGGGTGGCCAACCCTGTTCCTGGAAATCAACCATCTGAAGGTTTTCACTCCAACCCTAACAAAGTACAGCTAATTCAAAAGCTAGAGCAGGGATGCCCAGTCCTGTTCCTGGAGATCTACCATCCTGTAGGTTTAGACTCCAACCCTAACAAAGCTCACCTCATTCAACAGCTAGAGCAGGGCTGCCAAATCCTGTTCCTGGAGGTTTACCATCCTGTAAGATTTTACTCGAACCCTAAAAAAGCTCACCTCATTCAACAGCAAGAGCAGGGCTGCCCAACCCTGTTCCTGGGAATCTACCATCCTGTAGGTTTACACTCCAACCCTAACAAAGCTCAACTCATTCAACAGCTAGAGCAGGGCTGCCCAACCCTGTTCCTGGATATATATCATCCTGTAGGTTTTCATTCCACCCTAAAAAAGTTCAACTCATTCAACAGCTAGAGCAGGGCTGCCGAACCCTGTTCCTGGAGATGTACCATCCTATAGGTTTTCACTCCAACCCTAACAAAGCACACCTCATTCAACAGCTAGAGCAGGGATGCCAAACCCTGTTCCTGGAGATATATCATCCGATAGGTTTTCACTCCAAACCTAACAAAACTCACCTCATTCAACAGCAAGAGCAGGGCTGCTCAACCCTGTTCCTGGAGATCAACCATCCTGAAAGATTTTACTCGAACACTAACAAAGCACACCTCATTCAACAGCGAGAGCAGGGCTGCCCAACCCTGTTCCTGGAACTCTACCATCCTGTTGGTTTTCACTCCAACCGTAACAAAGCACAGCTCATTCAACAGCGAGAGCAGGGCTGCCCAACCCTGTTCCTGGAGATATACGATCCTGTAGGTTTACACTCCACACCCAACAAAGCTCATCTCATTCAACAGCTAGAGCAGCGCTGCCCAACCCAGTTCCTGGAGGTCTACCATCCTGTAGGTTTTCACTCGACCCTAACGAAACGCAACTAATTCAAAAGCTAGAGAAGGGCAGCCCAACCCTATTTGAGGAGATCTACCATCCTGTCGGTATACACTCAAACGCAAACAAAGCTCACCTCGTTCAACAGCTAGAGTAGGGCAGCCCAACCATGTTCCTGGAAATGTACCATCCTGTAGGGTTTCACTCCAACCGTAACAAAGCTCACCTTATTCAACAGCTAGAGCAGGGCTGCCAAACCCTGTTCCTGGATAAGTACCATCCTGTAGGTTTTCACTCCAACCCTTACAAAGCTCACCTCATACAACAGCTAGAGCAGGGCTGCCCAACCCTGTTCCTGGAGATATACCATCTGAAGGTTTTCACTCCAACCCTCAGAAAGCACACCTTATTCAAAAGCAAGAGCAGAGCTGCACAAAAATGTTGCTGGAGATGAACCATCCTGTAGATTTAGATTCCAACCTTAACAAATCAAACCGCATTCAACAGCTAGAGCAGGGCTGCCCAACCCTGTTTGAGGAGATATACCATCCTATAGGTTTACACTCTAGACCTAAGAAAGCACACCTCATTCAACAGCTAGAGCAGGGCTGCCCAACCCTGTTCCTGGAGATGTACCATCCTGTAGGTTTTCACTCCAACCCTAACAAAGGTCAGCTAATTTAAAAGCTAGAGCAGGGCTGCCCAACCCTGTTCCTGGAGATCTAGCATACAGCAGGATTACATTCCAACCCAAACAAATCACACCTCATTCAAAAGCTAGAGCAGGGATGCCCAGTCCTATTCCTGTAGATCTACCATCCTGTAGGTTTACACTCCAACCGTAACAAAGCTCACCTCATTCAAAAGCAAGAGCAGGGCTGTCCAACCCTGTTCCTGGAGATCTGCCATCCTGTAGGTTTTCATTCCACCCTAAAAAAGCTCACCTAATTCAACAGCTAGAGAAGGGCAGCCCAAACCTGTTCCTGGAGATTTACCATCCTGTAGGTTTTCACTGCAACCCTAACAAAGCACACCTCATTCAACAGCTAGAGCACGGCTGCCCAACCCTGTTCCTGGAGATATACCATCCTGTAGGTTTTCACTCCAATCCTATCAAAGCTCACCTCATGCAACAGCTAGAGAAGAGGTGGCCAACCCTGTTCCTGGAAATCAACCATCTGAAGGTTTTCACTCCAACCCTAACAAAGCACAGCTAATTCAAAAGCTAGAGCAGGGATGCCCAGTCCTGTTCCTGGAGATCTACCATCCTGTAGGTTTAGACTCCAACCCTAACAAAGCTCACCTCATTCAACAGCTAGAGCAGGGCTGCCAAATCCTGTTCCTGGAGGTTAACCATCCTCTAAGATTTTACTCGAACCCTAAAAAAGCTCACCTCATTCAACAGCAAGAGCAGGGCTGCCCAACCCTGTTCCTGGGAATCTACCATCCTGTAGGTTTACACTCCAACCCTAATAAAGCTCAACTCATTCAACAGCTAGAGTAGGGCTGCCCAACCCTGTTCCTGGATATATATCATCCTGTAGGTTTTCATTCCACCCTAAAAAAGTTCAACTCATTCAACAGCTAGAACAGGGCTGCCCAACCCTGTTCCTGGAGATGTACCGTCCTTTAGGTTTTCACTCCAAACCTAACAAAGCACACCTCATTCAACAGCTAGAGCAGGGCTGCCAAACCCTGTTCCTGGAGATATATCATCCGATAGGTTTTAACTCCAAACCTAACAAAGCTCACCTCATTCAAAAGCTAGAGCAAGGCTGCCCAACCCTGCTCCTGGAAATCTACCATCCTGTAGATTTTCACACCAACGCTAACAAAGCACACCTCATTCAACAGCTAGAGCAGGGCTGCCCAACCCTGTTCCTGGAGATCAACCATCCTGTAAGATTTTACTCGAACACTAACAAAGCACACCTCATTCAACAGCGAGAGCAGGGCTGCCCAACCCTGTTCCTGGAACTCTACCATCCTGTAGGTTTTCACTCCACACCTAACAAAGCTCGTCTCATTCAACCTGTAGGTTTAGCTAGAGCAGCTAGCAGCGCTGCCCAACCCCGATCCTGGAGGTCTACCATCCTGTAGGTTTTCACTCTCCCCAAACCCAAAAAAAACGCAACTAATTCAAAAAAAACAAAGCTAGAACAGCAGGGGGCTGCTGCGCAACCCTGTTCTTGGAAATGTACCATCTGAAGGTTTTCACTCCAACCTTGAGAAAGCACACGTCATTCAAAAGCAAGAGCAGGGCGGCACAAAAATGTTGCTGGAGATGTACCAACCTGTGTATTTAGATTCCAACCTTAACAAATCAAACCGCATTCAACAGCTAGAGCAGGGCTGCCCAACCCCGTTCCCGGAGATTTACCATCCTGTAGGTTAACACTCCAAACCTAATAAAAAGCTCACCTCATTCAACAGCTAGAGCAGGTCCGCCAAACCCCGTTCCTGGAGATTTACCATCCTGTAGATTTTCACTCCAACCTAACAAAGCTCAGCACTTTCCAAAGCTAGAGCAGGGCTGCCCAACCCTGTTCGAGGAGATATACCATCCTGTAGGTTTACACTCCAACTCTAACAAAGCTCACGTCATTCAATAGCTAGAGCAAGGCTGCCCAACCCTGTTCCTGGAAATCTACCATCCTGTAGGTTTTCACTCCAACCCTAAAAAAGGACACCTCATTCAACAGCTCGAGCAGGGCTGCCCAACCCTGTTCCTGGAGATATACCATCGTGTAGGTTTACACTCCAGAGCTAAGAAAGCACACCTCATTCAACAGCTAGAGCAGGGCTGCTCAACCCTGTTCCTGGAGATGTACCATCCTGTAGGTTTTCACTCCAACCCAAACAAAGCTCAGCGAATTCAAAAGCTAGAGCAGGGCTGCCCAACCCTGTTCCTGGAGATCTACCATACTGCAGGTTTACACTCCAACCCAAACACATCACACCTCATTCAACAGCAAGAGCAGGGATGCCCAGTCCTATTTCTGTAGATCAACCATCCTGTAGGTTTACACTCCAACCCTAACAAAGCTCATCTCATTCAACAGCTAGAGCAGGGTTGTCCAACCCTGTTCCTGGAGATCTGCCATCCTGTAGGTTTTCATTCCACCCTAAAAAAGATCACCTCATTCAACAGCTAGAGCAAGGCTGCCCAACCCTGTTCGAGGAGATATACCATCCTGTAGGTTTACACTCCAACCCTAACAAAGCTCACGTGATTCAACAGCTAGAGCTGGGCTGCCCAACCCTGTTCCTGGAGATATACCATCCTGTAAGATTTTACTCGAACACTAACAAAGCTCACCTCATTCAACAGCAAGAGCAGGGCTGCCCAACCCTGTTCCCTGGAATCTACCATCCTGTAGGTTTACACTCCAACCCTAACAAAGCTCAACTCATTCAACAGCTAATGCAGGGCTGCCCAACCCTGTTCCTGGAGATGTACCATCCAGTAGGTTTTCATTCCACCCTAAAAAAGTTCAACTCATTCAACAGCTAGAGCAGGGCTGCCCAACCCTCTTCCTGGAGATTTACCATCCTGTAGGTTTTCACTCCAACCTAACAAAGCTCAGCACATTCCAAAGATAGAGCAGGACTGCCCAACCCTGTTCGAGGAGATATACCATCCTGTAGGTTTACACTCCAAACCTAACAAAAAGCTCACCTCATTCAACAGCAAAGCAGGTCTGCCCAACCCCGTTCCTGGAGATTTACCATCCTGTAGGTTTTCACTCCAACCTAACAAAGTTCAGCACATTCCAAAGATAGAGCAGGGTTGCCCAACCCTGTTCGAGGAGATATACCATCTTGTCGGTTTACACTCCAACCATAACAAAGCTCACGTCATTCAACAGCTAGAGAAGGGATGCCCAGTCCTGTTCCTGGAGATTTACCATCCTGTAGGTTTACACTCCAACCCAAACAAAGCTCACCTCATTCAACAGCTAGAGCAGGGCTGCCCAACCCTGTTCCCGGAGATCAACCATCCAGTAAGATTTTACTCGAACTCTAACAAAGCTCACCTCATTCAACAGGAAGAGCAGGGCTGCCCAACCCTGTTCCTGGGAATCTACCATCCTGTAGGTTTTCACTCCTACCCTAACAAAGCACACCTCATTCAACAGCTAGAGCTGGGCTACCAAACCCTGTTCCTGGAGATATACCATCCTATAGGTTTTCACTCAAAACCTAACAAAGCTCACCTCATGCAACAGCTGGAGCAGGGCTGCCCAACCCTGTTCCTGGAAATCTACCATCTGAAGGTTTTCACTCCAACCCTTAAAAATCACACCACATTCAAAAGCAAGAGCAGAGCTGCACAAAAATGTTCCTGGAGATATACCATCCTGTACGTTTACACTCCAAAACTAAAAAAGCTCACCTCATTCAACAGCAAGAGCAGGTCTGCACAACCCCGTTACAGGAGATTTACCATCCTGTAGGTTTTCACTCCACCCTAACAAAGCTCACCACATTCCAAAGCTAGAGCAGGGCTGCCCAACCGTGTTCCTGGAAATCTACCATCCTGTAGGTTTACACTCCAAACCCTAACAAAGCACACCTCATTCAACAGCTAGAGCAGGGCTGCCCAACCCTGTTCATGGAGATCTACCATACTGTAGGTTTACACTCCAGACCTAAGAAAGCACACTTCATTCAACAGCTAGAGTAGGGCTGCCCAACCCTTTTCCTGGAGATATACCATCCTGTAGGTTTTCACTCCAACCCTAACAAAGCTCAGCTAATTAAAAAGCTAGAGCAGGGATGCCCAGTCCTGTTCCTGGAGATCTACCATCCTGTCGGTTTAGACTCCAACCCTAACAAAGCTCACCTCGTTCAACAGCTAGAGCAGGGTTGCCCAACCCTGTGCCTGGAGATCTACCATCCTGTAAGACATTACTTGAACCCTAAAAAGCTCACCTCATTCAACAGTAAGAGCAGGGCTGCCAAACCCTGATCCTGTGAATCTACCATCCTGTAGGTTTACACTACAACCCTAACAAAGCTCACGTCATTCAAAAGCTAGAGAAGGGCTGCCCAGTCCTGTTCCTGGAGATGTACCATCCTGTAGGTTTACACTCCAACTCTAACAAAGCTCACCTCATTCAACAGCTAGAGCAGGGCTGCCCAACCCTGTTCCAGGAGATCAACCAACCTGTAAGATTTTTCTCGAACACTAACAAAGCTCACGTCATTCAACAGCTAGAGAAGGGATGCCCAACCCTGTTCCTGGGAATGAACCATCCTGTAGGTTTACACTCCAACCCTAACAAAGCTAAACTCATTCAACAGCTAGAGCAGGGCTGCCCAACCCTGTTCCTGGAGATATACGATCCTGTAGGTTTACACTCCACACCTAACAAAGCTCATCTCATTCAACAGCTAGAGCAGCGCTGCCCAACCCAGTTCCTGGAGGTCTACCATCCTGTAGGTTTTCACTCGACCCTAACGAAACGCAACTAATTCAAAAGCTAGAGAAGGGCAGCCCAACCCTATTTGAGGAATTCTACCATCCTGTCGGTATACACTCAAACGCAAACAAAGCTCACCTCGTTCAACAGCCAGAGTAGGGCAGCCCAACCATGTTCCTGGAAATGTACCATCCTGTAGGGTTTCACTCCAACCGTAACAAAGCTCACCTCATTCAACAGCTAGAGTAGGGCAGCCCAACCCTGTTCCTGAGAATCTACCATCCTGTGGGTTTTCACTCCTACCCTAACAAAGCACACCTCATTCAACAGCTAGAGCTGGGCTGCCAAACCCTGTTCCTGGAGATATACCATCCTATAGGTTTTCACTCAAAACCTAACAAAGCTCACCTCAGGCAACAGCTAGAGCAGGGCTGCCCAACCCTGTTCCTGGAGATATTCCATTGTGTTAGACCTAAGATTACACTTCATTCAACAGCTAGACCCCAACCCTTTTCCTGGAGATATACCATCCTGTTGGTTTACACTCATTCAAACTCATTCAACAGCTAGAGCAGGGCTGCCCAACCCTGTTCCTTGAGATCTACCATCCTGTCCATCCTGTTGGTTTCAACAGCTAGCAGGGCTCCAACCCGGTTCCTGGACAAATCCTGTAGGTTTTCAAACCCTCATTCAACAGCTAGAGCAGGGCTGCCAAACCCTGTTCCTGGAGATCTACCATCCTCTGGGTTTCACTCCATTCCAACGCTGCAAAAAGCAGGGCTGCCCAAACCTCATTCTGGAAATCTAGCATAAGGTTTTCACTCCAACCCTTAAAAAAGCTGCCCTCATTCAAAAGCAAGGTTCTGCACTGGAGATGTACCATCCTGTAGATTTAGACTCCAACCTTAACAAATCACACCGCATTCAACAGCTAGAGCAGGGCTGCACAACCCCGTTCCTGGAGATTTAACATCCTGTACGTTTACACTCCAAAAAACGAACAAAGCTCACCTCATTTAACAGCTAGAGCAGGTCTGCACAAACCCGTTCCTGAAGATTTACCAACCTGTAGGTTTTCACTCCACCCTAACAAAGCTCACCACATTCCAAAGCTAAAGCAGGGCTGCCCAACCCTGTTCGAGTAGATATACCATCCTGTAGGTTTACACACCAACCCTAACAAAGCTCACCTCATTCAATAGCTAGAGCAAGGCTGCTCAACCCTGTTCCTGGAAATCTACCATACTGTAAGTTTTCACTCCAACCCTAACAAAGCACACCTCATTCCACAGTTAGAGCAGGGCTGCCCAACCCTGTTCCTGGAGATATACCATCGTGTAGGTTTACACTCTAGACAAAAGAAAGCACACCTCATTCAACAGCTAGAGCAGGTCTGCCCAACCCCGTTCCTGGAGACTTACCATCCTGTAGGTTTTCACTCCAACCTAACAAAGCTCACCACATTCCAAAGCTAGAGCAGGGCTGCCCAACCCTGTTTGAGGAGAAATACCATCCTGCAGGTTTACACTCCAACCCTAACAAAGCTCATGTCATTCAACAGCTAAAGCAGGGCTGCCCAACCCTGTTCCTGGAGTTATACCACCGTGTAGGTTTACACTCTAGACCTAAGAAAGCAGACCTCATTCAACAGCTAGAGCAGGGCTGACAAACCCTGTTCCTGGAGATGTACCATCCTGTAGGTTTTCACTCCAACCCTAACAAAGCTCAGCTAATTCAAAAGCTAGAGCAGGGCTGCCCAACCCTGTTCCTGGAGCTCTACAATACTGTAGGTTTACACTCCAACACAAACAAATCACACCTCATTCAAAAGCTAGAGCAGGGATGCCCAGTCCTGTTCCTGGAGTTCTAACATCCTGTAGGTTTACACTCCAAACCTAACAGAGCTCACCTCATTCAAAAGCTAGAGCAGGGCTGCCCAACCCTGTTCCTGGAGATCTGCCATCCTGTAGGTTTTCATTCCACCCTAAAAAAGCACACCTCATTCAACAGCTAAAGCAGGGCAGCCCAACCCTGTTCCTGGAGATTAACCATCCTGAAGGTTTTCACTCCAACCCATACAAAGCACACCTCATTCAACAGCTAGAGCAGGGCTGCCCAACCCTGTTCCTGGAGATATACCATCCTATAGGTTTTCACTCCAAACCTAACAAAGCTCACCTCATGCAACAGCTAGAGCAGGGCTGGCCAACCCTGTTCCTGGAAATCTACCATCTGAAGGTTTTCACGCCAACCCTTAAAAAGCTAACCTCATTCAAAAGCTAGAGCAGGGCTGCACAAAAATGTTCCTGGAGATGTACCATCCTGTAGGTTTAGAATCAACTTGAACAAATCACACCACATTCAACAGCAAGAGCAGGGCTGCAAAACCCCGTTCCTGGAGATTTACCATCCTGTAGGTTTACACTCCAAACCTAACAAAGCTCACCTCATTTAACAGCTAGAGCAGGTCTGCACAACCCCGTTACTGGAGATTTACCATCCTGTAGGTTTTCACTCCACCATAACAAAGCTCACAACATTCCAAAAATAGAGCAGGGCTGCCCAACCCTGTTCGAGGAGATATACCATCCTGTAGGTTCACACTCCAACCCTAACAAAGCTCACGTCATTCAATAGCTAGAGCAAGGCTGCCCAACCCTGTTCCTGGAAATCTACCATACTGTAGGATTTCACTCCAACCCTAACAAAGAACACCTCATTCAACAGCAAGAGCAGGGCTGCCAAACCCTGTTCCTGAGAATCTACCATCCTGTAGGTTTACACTCCAACCTGACAAAGCTCAACTCATTCAACAGCTAGAGCAGGGATGCCCAACCCTGTTCCTGGAGATATACCATCCTGTAGGTTTTCATTCCACCCTAAAAAAGTTCAACTCATTCAACAGCTAGAGCAGGGCTGCCCAACCCTGTCCCTGGAGATTTAACATCCTGTAGGTTTTCACTCCAACCCTAACAAAGCACACCTCATTCAACAGCTAGAGCAGGGCTGCCCAACCCTGTTCCTGGAGATATACCATCCTATAGGTTTTCACTCCAAACTAAACAAAGCTCACCTCATGCAACAGCTAGAGCAGGGCTGCCCAACCCTGTTCCTGGAAATCTACCATCTGAAGGTTTTCTCTCCAACCCTTACAAAGCATACCTCATTCAAAAGCAAGAGCAGGGCTGAACAAAAATGTTCCTGGAGATACACCATCCTGTAGATTTAGACTCCAACCTTAACAAATCACACCGCATTCAACAGCTAGAGCAGGGCTGCCCAACCCCGTTCCTGGAGATTTACCATCCTGTAGGTTTACACTCCAAACCTAACAAAAAGCTCACCTCATTCAACAGCTAAAGCAATCTGCCCAAACCCGTTCCTTGAGATTTATCATCCTGTAGGTTTTCACTCCAACCTAACAAAGCTCACCACATTCCAAAGATAGAGCAGGGCTGCCCAACCCTGTTTGAGGGGGTATACCATCCTGTAGGTTTACACTCCAACCCAAACAAAGCACACGACATTCAACAGCTAGAGCAAGGCTGCACAACGCTGTTCCTGGAAATCTACTATCCTGTATGTTTTCACTCCAACCCTAAAAAAGAACACCTCATTCAAGAGCTAGAGCAGGGCTGCCCAACCCTGGTCCTGGAGATATACCATCGTGTAGGTTTACACTCTAGACCTAAGAAAGCACACCTCATTCAAAAGCTAGAGCAGGGCAGCCCAACCCTGTTCCAGGAGAGGTACCATCCTGTACGTTTTCACTCCAACCCTAAAAAAGCTCAACTAATTCAAAAGCTAGAGCAGGGCTGGCCAACCATGTTCCTGGAGATCTACCATACTGCAGGTTTACACTCCAACCCAAACAAATCACACCTCATTCAACAGCTAGATCAGGGATGCCCAGTCCTGTTCCTGGAGATCTACCATCCTGTAGGTTTTCATTCCACCCTAAAAAAGCTCACCTCATTCAAAAGCTAGAGCACGGCTGCCCAACCCTGTTCCTGGAGATATACCATCCTATAGGTTTTCACTCCAAACCTAACAAAGCTCACCTCATGCAACAGCTAGAGCAAGGCTGGCCAACCCTGTACCTGGAAATCAACCATCTGACGGTTTTGACGCCAACCCTTACAAAGCACACCTCATTCAAAAGCTAGAGCAGGGCTGCACAAAAATGTTCCTGGAGATATACCATCCTGTAGGTTTAGACTGCAACCTTCACAAATCACACCGCATTCAACAGCTAGAGCAGGGCTGCCCAACCCCGTTCCTGGAGATTTACCATCCTGTTGGGTTTCAATCCAACCCTAACAAAGCACACCTCATTCAACAGCGAGAGCAGGGCTGCCCAACCCTGTTCCTGGAGATATACCATCCTGTCGGTTTACACTCCACCCCTTACAAAGCTCATCTCATTGAACAGCTAGAGCAGGGCTGCCCAACCCTGTTTCTGGAGGCGTACAATCCAGTAGGTTTTCACTCCACCCTAACAAAACTCACCTAATTCAAAAGCTAGAGCAGGTCTTCTCAACCCTGTTCGAGGAGAAGTACCATCCTGTCGGTTTATACTCAAACGCAAACAAAGCACACCTCATTCAACAGCTAACGTAGGGCTGCCCAACCCTGTTCCTGGAGATCTACCATCCTGTAGGGTTTCACTCCAACCCTAACAAAGCTCACCTCTTTCAACAGCTAGAGCAGGGCTGCCCAACCCTGTTCCTGGAGATTTACCATCCTCTAGGTTTTCACTCCAACGCTTTCAAAGCTCACCTCATTCAACAGATAGAGCAGGACTGCCCAACCCTGTTCCTGGAGCTCTAACAAGCTGTAGGTTGTCACTACACCCTAACAAAGCTCACCTCAATCAAAAGCAAGAGCAGGGCTGCCCAACCCTGTCCGAGGAGATGTACGATCATGTAGGTTTTCACTCCAACCCTCACAAAGCGCTCCTCATTCAACAGCAAGAGCAGGGCTGCCCAACCCTGTTCCAGGAGATGTACCATCCTGGAGGGTTTCACTCCAACCCTAACAAAGCTTACGTCATTCAACAGATAGAGCAGGGCTGCCCAACCCTATTCCTGGAAATCTACCCTCTGTTGGTTTTCACTCCAACCCTAACAAAGCAGACCTCATTCAACAGCTAAAGCAGGGCTGCCCAACCCTGTTCCTGGAGATATACCATCCTGTAGGTTTTCACTCCAACCCTCACAAAGCACACCTCACTCAACAGCTAGAGCAGGGATGCCCAGTCCTGTTCCTGGAGATCTATCATCTTGTAGGTTTACACTCCAACCCTAACAAAGCTCACGTCATTCAACAGCTAGAGAAGGGCTGCCCAACCCTGTTCCTGGAAATTTACCATCCTGTAGGTTTTCATTCCAACTCTTACAAAGCACACCTCATTCAAAAGCCAGAGCAAGGCTGCACAAAAATGTTCCTGGAGATGTACCATCCTGTAGGTTTAGATTCCAATCTTAACAAATCACACCGCATTCAACAGCTAGAGTAGGGCTGCCCAACCCTTTTCCTGGAGCTCTCCCATGCTGTAGGTTTTCACTAAACCCTAACAAAGCCCACCTCATTCAACAGCTAGAGCAGGGCTGCCCAACCCTGTTCCTGGAGATTTACCATGCTGTAGATTTTCATTCCAACGCTTACAAAGCTCACCTCATTCAACAGCTAGAGCAGGGCTGCCCAACCCTGTCCCTGGAGCTCTACCATGCTGTAGGTTTTGACTACACCCTAACAAAGCTCAACTCAATCAAAAGCTAGAGCAGGGCTGCCAAACCCTGTTCGAGGAGCTATACCATCCTGTAGGTTTACACTACAACCCTCACAAAGCTCTCCTCATTCAACAGAAAGAGCAGGGCTGCCCAACCCTGTTCCTGGAGAAGTACCATCTTGTAGGGTTTCACTTCAACCCTAACAAAGCTCACTTCATTCAACAGCTAGAGCAGGGCAGCCCAACCCTGTTCATGGAAATCTAGCCTCTGTTGGTTTTCACTCCAACCCTAACAAAGCAGACCTCATTCAACAGCTAGAGCAGGGCTGCCCAACCCTGTTCCTGGAGATATACCATCCTGTAGGTTTTCACTCTGACCCTAACAAAGCACAACTCACTCAACAGCTAGAGCAGGGCTGCCCAACCCTAATCCTGGAGATTTACCATCGTGTAGGTATACACTCCAGACCAAAGAAAGCACACCTCATTCAACAGAAAGAGCAGGGCTGCCCAACCCTGTTCCTGGAGAAGTACCATCTTGTAGGGTGTCACTTCAACCCTAACAAATCACACCTCATTCAACAGCTAGAGCAGGGATGCCCAGTCCTGTTCCTGGAGGTCTACCATCTTGTAGGTTTACACTCCAACCCTAACAAAGCGCACCTCATTCAACAGCTAGAGCAGGGCTGCACAACCCTGTTCCTGGAGATATACCATCCTATAGGCTTTCACTCCAAACCTAACAAAGCTCACCACATTCAAAAGCAAGAGAAGGGCTGTCAAACCCTGTTCGAAGAGATATAACATCCTGTAGGTTTACACTACAACCCTAACAAAGCTCATCTCATTCAACAGCAAGAGCAGGGCTGCCCAACCCTTTTCCTGGAGATCGACCATTCTGTAGGGTTCCACTCCACACTAACAAAACTGAACTAATTCAAAAGCTAGAGCAGGGCTGCCCAACCCTGTTTGAGCAGATCTACCATCCTGTCGGTTTACATTCAAACGAAAACAAAGCTCACCTCGTTCAACAGCTAGAGTATTGCTGTCCAACCCTGTTCCTGGAGATCTACCATCCTGTAGGGTTTCACTCCAACCCTAACAAAGCTCACCTCATTCAACAGCTAGAGCAGGGCTGCCCAACCCTGTTCCTGGAGATTTACCATCCTGTAGGTTTTCACTCCAAAGCTTACAAAGCAGACCTCATTCATCAGCTAGAGCAGGGCTGCCCAACCCTGTTTCTGGAGCAGTGCCATGCTGTAGGTTTTCACTACACCCTAACAAAGCTCACCTCAATCAAAAGCTCGAGCAGGGCTGCGAAACCCTCTTCGAGGAGATCTACCATCCTGTAGGTTTACACTCCAACCCTAACAAAGCTCACCTCATTCAACAGCAAGAGCAGGGCTGCCCAACCCTGTTCCTGGAGGTCTATCATTCTGTAGGGTTTCACTCCAACCCTAAGAAAGCTCACATCATTCAACAGCTAGAGCAGGGCTGCCCAACCCTGTTCCTGGAAATCTACCATCTGTTGGTTTTCACAACAGCCATAACAAAGCAGACCTCATTCAACAAGTAGAGCAGGGCTGCCCAACCCTGTTCCTGGAGATCTACCATCCTGTAGGTTTTCACTCCAACCCTGATAAAGCACAACTCACTCAACAGCTAGAGCAGGGCTGCCCAAGCCTCTTCCTGGAGATATACAATCTTGTAGGTTTACACTCCAGACCTAAGAAAGCACACCTCATTCAACAGCCAGAGCAGGGCAGCCCAACCCTGTTCCTGGAGATGTACCATCCTGTAGGTTTTCATTCCAACCCTAGCAAAGCTCACCTCATTCAACAGCAAGAGCAGGGCTGCCCAACCCTTTTCCTGGAGATCTACCATTCTGTAGGGTTTCACTACAACCCTAACAAAGCTCACCTCATTCAACAGCTAGAGCAGGGCTGCCCAACCCTGCTCCTGGAACTCTACCATCCTGTAGGTTTTCACTCCAACCCTAACAAAACACACCTCATTCAACAGCGAGAGCAGGGCTGCCCAACCCTGTTCCTGGAACTCTACCATCCTGTAGGTTTTCACTCCAACCCTAACAAAACACACCTCATTCAACAGCGAGAGCAGGGCTGCCCAACACCGTTCCTGGAGGTCTACCATCCTGTAGGTTTTCACTCCAACCCTAACAAAACTCAACTAATTCAAAAGCTAGAGCAGGGCTGCATAACCCTGTTCGAGGAGATATACCATCCTGTCAGTTTACAATAATACGCAAACAAAGCTCACCTCATTCAACAGCTAGCGTCGGGCCGCCCAACCCTGTTCCAGGGCTGCCCCAACCCTGTTTCAACAGCTGGCAGGGCTGCCCAACCCTGTTCCTGAGCTACCATGCTGTAGGTTTTCACCCAACCCCAACAAAGCACACCTCAATAAAAAGCTAGAGCAGGGCTGCCCAACCCTGTTCGAGGAGATATACCATCCTGTAGGTTTAAACTCCAACCCTCACAAAGCTCACCTCATTCAACAGCAAGAGCAGGGCTGCCCAACCCTGTTCCTGGAGGTATACCATCCTGTACGGTTTCACTCCAACCCTCACAAAGCTCACGTCATTCACAGCTAGAGCAGGGCTGCCCAACCCTGTTCCTGGAAATCTTCCATCTGTTGGTTTTCACTCCATCCCTAACAAAGCAGACCTCATTCAACAGCTAGAGCAGGGCTGCTTAACGCTGTTCCTGGAGATTTACCTTCCTGTAGGTTTTCACTCCAACCCTAACAAAGCACACCTCACTCAACAGCTAGAGCAGGGCTGCCCAACCCTGTTCCTGGAGATATACCATCGTGTAGGTTTACACTCCAGACCTAAGAAAGCACATCTCATTCAACAGCTAGAGCAGGGCTGCCCAACCATGTTCCTGGAGATGAACCATCCTGTAGGTTTTCACTCCAACCCTAACAAAGCTCAGCTAATTCAAAAGCTAGAGCAGGGCTGCCCAACCCTGTTCCTGGAGATCTACCAAACTGCAGGTTTACACTCCAACCCAGACAAATCAGACCTCCTTCAACAGCTAGAGCAGGGATGCCCAGTCCTGTTCCCGGAGATCTTCCATCCTGTACGTTTACACTCCAACCCTAACAAAGATCACCTCATTCAACAGCTAGAGCAGGGCTGCCCAACCTTGTTCCTGGAGATCTGCCATCCTGTAGGTTTTCATTCCACCCTAAAAAAGCTCACCTGATTCAACAACTAGAGCAGGGCTGCCCAACCCTGTTCCTGGAGATTTACCATCCTGTAGGTTTTCACTCCAACCCTAACAACGCACACCTCATTCAACAGCTAGAGCACGGCTGCCCAACCCTGTTCCTGGAGATATACCATCCTATAGGCTTTCACTCCAAACCTAACAAAGCTCTCCTCATGCAACAGCTAGAGGAGGGCTGCCCAACCCTGTTCCTGGAGATCTAGCATCTGAAGGTTTTCACTCCAACCCTTACAAAGCACACCTCATTCAAAAGCTAGAGCAGGGCTGCACAAAAATGTTCCTGGAGATGTACCATCCTGAAGGTTTAGACTCCAAACTTAACAAATCACGACGCATTCAACAGCTAGAGCAGGTCTGCCCAACCCCGTTCCTGTAGATTTACCATCCTGTAGGTTTTCACTCCACCCTAACAAAGCTCACCACATTCAAAAGATAGAGCAGGGCTGCCCAACCCTGTTCGAGGAGACATACCATCCTGTAGGTTTACACTCCAACCCTAACAAACCTCACCTAATTCAACAGCAAGAGCAGGAGTGCCCAACCCTTTTCTTGGAGATCTACCATTCTGTAGGGTTTCAGTCCAATCCTAACAAAGCTCATCTCATTCAACAGCTAGAGCAGGGCTGCCCAACCCTGTTCCTGGAACTCTACCATCCTGTAGGTTTTCATTCCAACCCTAACAAAGCACACCTCATTCAACAGCGAGAGCAGGGGTGCCCAACCCTCTTCCTGGAGATATACCATCCTGTAGGTTTACACTCCACCCCTAACAAAGCTCATCTCATTCAACAGCTAGAGCAGGGCTGCCAAACCCCGTTCCTGGAGGTCCACCATCCTGTAGATTTTCATTCCAACCCTAACAAAGCACACCTCATTCAACAGCGAGAGCAGGGGTGCCCAACCCTCTTCCTGGAGATATACCATCCTGTAGGTTTTCACTCCACCCTAACAAAACTCAACTAATTCAAAAGCTAGAGCTGGGCTGCCCAAACCTGTTCGAGGAGATCTACCATCCTGTCAGTTTACAATCAAACGCAAACAAATTTCACCTCATTCAACAGCTAGAGCAGGGCTGCCCAACCCTGTTCCTGGAAATCTACCATCTGAAGGCATTCACTCCAACCCTTACAAAGCACACCTCATTGAAAAGCTAGAGCAGGGCTGCACAAAAATGTTCGAGGAGATATAACATCCTGTAGGTTTAGTCTCCAACCTTAACAAATCAAACCGCATTCAACAGCTAGAGCAGGGCTGCCCAACCCCGTTCCTGGAGATTTACCATCCTGTAGGTTTACACTCCAAACCTAAAAAAGCTCACCTCATTCAACAGCTAGAGCAGGTCTGCCCAACCCCCTTCCTGGAGATTTACCATCCTGTAGATTTTCACTCCAACCCTAACAAAGCTCACCACATTCCAAAGCTAGAGCAGATCTGCCAACCCCTGTTCGAGGAGATATACCATCCTGTAGGTTTACACTCCAACCCTAACAAAGTTCACCTCATTCAACAGCTAGAGCAGGGCTGCCCACCCCTTTTCCTGGAGATCTACCATTCTGTAGGGTTTCACTCCAACCCTAACAAAGCTCACCTCATTCAACAGATAGAGCAGGGCTGCCCAACCCTCTTCGAGGAGTTATATCATCCTGTAGGTTTACACTCCAACCCTCAAAAAGCTCACGTCATTCAACAGCTAGAGTAGGGCTGCCCAACCCTGTTCCTGGAAATCTACCATCTGTTGGTTTTCACTCCAGCCCTAACAAAGCAGACCTCATTCAACAGCTAGAGCAGGGCTGCCCAACCCTGTTCCTGGAGATGTACCATCCTGTAGGTTTTCACTCCAACCCTAACAAAGCACACCTCACTCAACAGCTAGAGCAGGGCTGCCCAACCCTCTTCCTGGAGATATACCATCGTGTAGGTTTACACTCCAGACCTAAGAAAGCACACCTCATTCAACAGCTAGAGCAGGGCAGCCCAACCCTGTTCCTGGAGATGTACCATCCTGTAGGTTTTCATTCCAACCCTAACAAAGCTCACCTCATTCAACAGCAAGAGCAGGGCTGCCCAACCCTTTTCCTGGAGATCTACCATTCTGTAGGGTTTCACTCCAACCCTAACAAAGCTCACCTCATTCATCAGCTAGAGCAGGGCTGCCCAACCCTCTTCCTGGAGATATACTATCTTGTAGGTTTTCACTCCAGCCCTAACAAAGCACACCTCATTCAACAGCTAGAGCAGGGCTGCCCAACCCTGTTCCTGAAGATCTACCATCCTGTAGGTTTTCACTCCAACCCTAACAAAGCTCACCTCATTCAACAGCGAGAGCAGGGCTGCCCAACCCTCTTCCTGGAGATATACTATCCTGTAGGTTTTCACTCCAGCCCTAACAAAACACGCCTCATTTAACAAGTTTTGATCATATTGACCTGCAAATCTCAGCTGAGCCTAATTAGAGTTGATATGAAAACCTTTTGGACAATAGATCTCCAGTTACTGGGGACATAAATACACCTAAATCTGAATATATCTGTATGTTAAAACAATTTCTGGAGCTTCAAGATGTTGTTACATAGATCTGAAAATGCAATGCTGTGAATTGTATGCCATTACGTTTTCCAAACAGAACAGTTTAGCAATATTAAATGGCTGTGCTTTCCATTTCTGTGAGGAATGGAATTCTACAAGTGATTCCCTGTCACCTTGGCAACAGGGAGGTTTGGGCCTACAGAAGGAGGCTTCTGAGAGTGTTTATCTAAGCGTGACCGTAGCCAATCACAGGAGAAGAGGGCCTCAAATGAGCAAACATTGGATCTGGTAGCATGGGGACAGCAGAATAAATATATTAAAGATTTTCTGCTGTTCTGCTTTGTGCGAAAGCGCTCGTCTTGCTGAAGTGCCTATCATCCCACAGGATGATAACGCGACATTTCTATTTCTCTCAACCGATTTGGGTAATTCAGAACATCTCATCTGCTGGCTAGCATTCTCACAAGAATACACTCTCCTGCAACAGTACACAAACCGCACCGTAATCCCGGTCATGAGCAGGGCGTGGCACAGTATTCACGCCGCACCATAATGCCCGTAATAAGCAGGACGTGGCACAGTTCACACACCGCACCGTAATCCCGGTAATGAGCAGGGTGTGGCACAGTACACAACACAGCATCTTAATCCCAGTCATGAGCAGGGTGTGGCACAGTACACAAACTGCATCATAATCCCAGTCATGAGCAGAGCGTGGCACTGTACTCAACACCGCACCTTAATTCCGGTCATGAGTAGGGCGTGGCAACGGACACAAACTGCACCGTAATCCCAGTCATGAGCAGGGTGTGGCACAGTATACACTCCGCACCATAATCCCCAAAATAAGCAGGGCGTGGCACAGTTCACACACCGCACCATAATCCCGGTTATGAGCAGAGTGTGGCACAGTACACAAACTGCACCGTAATCCTGGTCATGAGCAGGGAGTGGCACAGTACACACTACGCACCATAATCCCAATAATAAACAGGGCATGGCAGAGTCCACATACCACACCATAATCCCGGTTATAAGCAGGGTGTGGCACAGTACACAACACTGCACCGTAATCCCAGTCATGAGCAGGGCGTGGCATAGTACACAAATGGCACCATAATCCCAGCAATGAGCAGGGTGTGGCAAAGTACACAAACTGCAGCTTTATCATGGTCATGAGCAGAGTGTGGCACAGTACTCAACACCGCACCTTAATCCCGGACATGAGTAGGGTGTGGCACAGTACACAAACGGCACCGAAATCCCGGTTATGTGCAGAGTGTGGCAAAGTACATAACATTGCACCGTAATCCCAGTAATGAGCAGGGCGTGGCATAGTACACAAACTGAACCGTAATCCCGGTCATGAGCAGGGCATGGCGGAGTACACACTCCGCACCATAATCTCAGGAATAAGCAGGGCGTGGCACAGTTCACACACCGCACCGAAATTCCGGTTATGAGCAGGGTATGACACGGTACACACTCTGCACAATGATCCCGGTCATGAGCAGGGCGTGGCACAGTACACAAATGGCACCGTAATCCCAGCAATGAGCAAGGCGTGGCACAGTACACAAACCGCACCGTAATCCCAGCAATGAGCAGGGCGTGGCACAGTACACAAACCGCACCGTAATCCCAGCAATGAGCAGGGCGTGGCAAAGTACAAAAACTGCACCGTAATCCCGGTCAAGAGTAGGGCATGGCACAGTAAACACTCTGCACCATAATCACAGTAATAAGCAGGGCATGGCAAAATTCACACACCGCACCGTAATCCCGATCATGAGCAGGGCGTGGCACAGTACACACCTCGCACCATGATCTCGGTCGTGAGCAGGGCGAGGCTCAGATCACACCTCGCACCATAATCCCGGTTATGAGCAGGGTGTGGCACAGTACACAACACTGCACCGTAATCCCATTCATGAGCGGGGCGTGGCACAGTACACAAACTGCACCGTAATCCCGGTCATGAGCAGGGCGTGGCACAGTACACACTCCGCACCATAATCCCAATAATAAGCAGGGCATGGCAGAGTTCACACACCACACCGTAATCCCGGTTATGAGCAGGGTGTGGCACAGTACACAAACTGCATCATAATCCCAGTCATGATCAGAGCGTGGCACAGTACTCAACACCGCACCTTAATCCTGGACATGAGCAGGGCGTGGCACAGAACACAATCTGCACCATAATCCCAGTAATAAGCAGAGTGTGGCACAGTTCACACACCGCACCGTAATCCCGGTTATGAGCAGGGTGCGGCACAGTACACAAACTGCACCGTAATCCCGGCAATGTGCAGGGTGCGGCACAGTACATAACACTGCACCGTAATCCCAGTAATGAGCAGGGCGTGGCACAGTACACAAACCGCACCGTAATCCCAGCAATGAGCAGGGCGTGGCAAAGTACAAAAACTGCACCGTAATCCCGGTCAAGAGTAGGGCATGGCACAGTAAACACTCTGCACCATAATCACAGTAATAAGCAGGGCATGGCAAAATTCACACACCGCACCGTAATCCCGGTCATGAGCAGGGCGTGGCACAGTACACACCTCGCACCATGATCTCGGTCGTGAGCAGGGCGAGGCTCAGATCACACCTCGCACCATAATCCCGGTTATGAGCAGGGTGTGGCACAGTACACAAACCGCATCGTAATCCCAGTCATGAGCAGGGCGTGGCACAATACACAAACCGCACCCTAATCCTAGCAATGAGCAGGGCATGGCACAGTTCACAAACCGTACCGTAATCCCGGCAATGAGCAGGGCGTGGCACAGCACACAAACCGCACCGTAATCCCAGTCATGAGCAGGGTGTGGCACAGTGCACAAACCGCACCGTAATCCCGGTCATCAGCAGTGCCTGGCATATTACACACACCGCACCATAATCCCAGTCATGAGCAGGGCGTGGCACAGTACACAAACCGCACCGTAATCCCAGTCATGAGCAGGGTGTGGCACAGTACACAAACCGCACCGTAATCCCAGTCATGTGCAGGGCGTGGCACAGTACACACTCCGCACCGTAATCCCAGTCATGAGCAGGGTGTGGCACAGCACACAAACCGCACCGTAATCCCAGTCATGAGCAGGGTGTGGCACAGTACACAAACCGCACCGTAATCCCGGTCATCAGCAGTGCCTGGCATATTACACACACCGCACCATAATCCCAGTCATGAGCAGGGCGTGGCACAGTACACAAACCGCACCGTAATCCCAGTCATGAGCAGGGTGTGGCACAGTACACAAACCGCACCGTAATCCCAGTCATGTGCAGGGCGTGGCACAGTACACACTCCGCACCGTAATCCCGGTCATGAGCCATAATCCCAGTCATGATCAGGGGCATTGCACATTAAGGCTTGTCCTTTCCACCTTCATTCGATTCCAAACTTCTTCTTCTGTCTCCATCTCTCATTCTCCCTTTGTTTGAATTCAGAGAGAAACTAAAGACTGTATTTATGTATATTGGGAAAAATTACTAAATTCTTTTTCAGAAATCTAGCATCTGCACTGAGGTTTGAGACTTCATTGTGATCTGCGCACAACAAAGATTTGGGCCCTTTGTTGAGCGAACGCCATTTTAACACGCTACTTCTCACATTCTTTCTCAATTCCCCTCTCACTCTCTTTCCATCTTCAGCTCTGTCTTTCCCCCTCTCCCTCACCTCCTTCCAGTTTCTCCTCATCCCAAACACTACTCAGTTCAGCGATTAAGATCAGGGCGAGCAGACTCTGTCCCCCACCTCTCTCTCTCTCTCTCTCTCTCCCTCCCTCTCTCTGTCTCTCTTTCCCTCCCTCCCTCTCTCTCTCTCTCTCTCTCTCCCTCCCTCCCTCCCTCTCTCTCTCTCTCTCTCTCCCGCCCTCTCAGTCCCGAGGTGCCTGTATGTAACCTCAGTAAAGCTGTCAGAAGGCCTTGCCAAAGTAAACAGCCTGGGCCCGAGGTCAGAGGTCAGAGGAGCCCCCATGTTGTTCCTCTGGAAATAGAGCAGTGGTGGGGCCCCTCAGCTGGGGCCAGGCGGCTGTGCGAGGATTGGGGGATCCCCACGATTGCCCCCTGCCACAAACTCTGCTGGGGCAGTTTTTCCACTGATCTGCATCGGTGTGCGCAAACACTCTTCTCTGCACTCCAGCTCAACTCTGATAGGGGTACTGACTCATTCACACTAATACACACTCACCTACACACACACACACACACACACACACACACACACACTTACACATACACACACATTTGCACAAATGCACTCACTCATGTGCACATGCGAACAGACAGAAATAATAAAAACAGGCCCACAGTTTCTAACAACACAATGAGAAAGTTCATTTTAATAATTTGCTCTAAAATACTCGCCATTCATCAGTTATAGATTCTCTGAGTGAGATTCTGTGAGTTATTCAGAATATATCTGCAATAATGTGGTCTGTATAAATAAGACATGTTTTCTGTTTTTCATGCACTGAAGAATATTTCCTGAAGCCTGAGACATCGTAAAACAGAAGCATTACGCAGGGCTGTCCCGCAGTGTGTTTGCGTGTGTTTGTGTGTGTTTGTGCTTTTCTTGCAGTCAGCTGTGGATTGAGGTTCTGGAAAAGCCCCAGTACCCACGTGACATCATCGGCCTGTGTCGAGCGGACCAGCCTACTTTAGAGGGAGGGAAGAGAGGATTGTGGATTTAGGGAGGAGGAGAGGAGGAGGTGTTCTGAGGGAAAATGGGACGGCACCATACCTCCGCAGTCAGCTGAGTCTCCAGCCATCAGTCACAGGCGTCTCGCGCAGAGCAGCTTCACCGGGACTCCAGCCCTAGTGTGGCTGCGATGAGATCAGCACAGCTGCTGGACCTTGCACTGTAAACACTAATACTGCGGTGAACTCAAATGTTTTGTGGAAACCGATTACCTTAAAAAAATTGTGTGGGCCAACTTAATTGCAAAATGTAGAAGGAATTTAAAGAAAATAAGGTAAAGGTATTTTTCACGTCTTTAAGTACTGTGAACACAAGATAATTGAGTTGGCAAACACAATTCTTTTGAGGTAATCGGTTTCCACTAAACATTTGAGTTCACCACACTGCTCAAGGTTTACAGTATGGGAAGGGCCCATAACCCCACACTGCTCAGGGTTTACAGTATGGCAAGGGCCCTTAAAACAACACTGCTCAGGGTTTACAGTATGGGAAGGGCCCATAACCTCACACTGCTTAGGGTTTACAGTATGGGAAGGGCCCATAACTCCACACTGCTCAGGGTTTACAGTATGGGAAGGGCTCATAACCCCACACTGCTCAGGGTTTACAGTATGGGAAGGGCCCTTAACCCCACACTGCTCAGGGTTTACAGTATGGGAAGGGCCTTTAACCCCACACTGCTCAGGGTTTACAGTATGGGAAGGGCCCATAACCCCACACTGCTCAGGGTTTACAGTATGGGAAGGGCCCATAACCCCACACTGCTCAGGGTTTACAGTATGGGAAGGGCCCTTAACCCCACACTGCTCAGGGTGTACAGTATGGGAAGGGCCCATAACCCCACACTGCTCAGGGTTTACAGTATGGGAAGGGCCCATAACCCCACACTGCTCAGGGTTCACAGTATGGGAAGGGCTCATAACCCCACACTGCTCAGGGTTTACAGTATGGGAAGGGCTCATAACCCCACACTGCTCAGGGTTTACAGTATGGGAAGGGCCCATAACCCCACACTGCTCAGGGCTTACAGTATGGGAAGGGGCCATAACCCCACACTGCTCAGGGTTTACAGTATGGGAAGGGCCCTTAACCCCACACTGCTCAGGGTTTACAGTATGGGAAGAGCCCATAACCCAACACAATGCTCAGGGTTTACAGTATGGGAAGGGCCCATAACCCCACACTGCTCAGGGTTTACAGTATGGGAAGGGCCCAGTAACCCAACACACTGCTCAGGGTTTACAGTATGGGAAGGACCCATAAACCCACACTGCCCAAACCCACACTGCTCACAGTACGGGAAGGGCCCATAAAACCACACTGCTCAGGGTGTACAGTATGGGAAGGGCCCTTAAACCCACACTGCTCAGGGTTTACAGTATGGGAAGGGCCCATAACTCGACACACTGCTCAGGGTTTACAGTATGGGAAGGGCCCATAACCCCACACTGCTCAGGGTTTACAGTATGGGAAGGGCCCATAACCCCACACTGCTCAGGGTTTACAGTATGGGAAGGGCCCATAACCCCACACTGCTCAGGGTTTACAGTATGGGAAGGGCGCAACACCCCACACTGCTCAGGGTTTACAGTATGGGAAGGGCCCATAACCCAACACACACTCAGGGTTTACAGTTTGTGAAGGGCCCATAACCCAACACACTGCTCAGGGTTTACAGTATGGGAAGGGCCCTTAACCCCACACTGCTCAGGGTTTACAGTTTGTGAAGGGCCCATAACCCACAACCCCACACTGCTCAGGGTTTACAGTATGGGAAGGGCCCATAACCCCACACTGCTCAGGGTTTACAGTATGGGAAGGGCCCATAACCCCCACACACTGCTCAGGGTTTACAGTATGGGAAGGGCCCATAATCCCACACTGCTCAGGGTTTACAGTATGGGAAGGGCCCAAACCCCACACTGCTCAGGGTTTACAGTGGGGGTTTACAGTATGGGAAGGGCCCATAACCCCACACTGCTCAGGGTTTACAGTATGGGAAGGGCCCTTAACACACTGCTCAGGGTTTACCCCACTGCTCAGGGTTTACAGTATATGGGAAGGGCCCATAACCCCACACTGCTCAGGGTTTACAGTATGGGAGGGCCCTTAACCCCACACTGCTCAGGGTTTACAGTATGGGAAGGGCCCATAACTCGACACACTGCTCAGGGTTTACAGTATGGGAAGGGCCCATAACCCCACACTGCTCAGGGTTTACAGTATGGGAAGGGCCCATAAAACCACACTGCTCAGGGTTTACAGTATGGGAAGGGCCCATAAAACTGCTCACACTGCTCCATAACCCCACACACTGCTCAGGGTTTACAGTATGGGAAGGGCCCAAACCCCACACTGCTCAGGGTTTACAGTATGGGAAGGGCCCATAACCCAACACACACTCAGGGTTTACAGTTTGTGAAGGGCCCATAACCCAACACACTGCTCAGGGTTTACAGTATGGGAAGGGCCCATAACCCCACACTGCTCAGGGTTTACAGTATGGGAAGGGCCCATAACCCCACACTGCTCAGGGTTTACAGTATGGGAAGGGCCCATAACCCCACACTGCTCAGGGTTTACAGTATGGGAAGGGCCCATAACCCCACACTGCTCAGGGTTTACAGTATGGGAAGGGCCCATAATCCCACACTGCTCAGGGTTTACAGTATGGGAAGGGCTCATAACCCCACACTGCTCAGGGTTTACAGTATGGGAAGGGCCCTTAACACAACACTGCTCAGGGTTTACAGTATGGGAAGAGCCCATAACCCAACACAATGCTCAGGGTTAACTGTATGGGAAGGGCCCATAACCCCACACTGCTCAGGGTTCACAGTATGGGAAGGGCCCATAACCCAACACACTGCTCAGGGTTTACAGTATGGGAAGGACCCATAAACCCACACTGCTCAAGGTTTACAGTACGGGAAGGGCCCATAAAACCACACTGCTCAGGGTGTACAGTATGGGAAGGGCCCTTAAACCCACACTGCTCAGGGTTAACAGTATGGGAAGGGCCCATAACCCAACACACACTCAGGGTTTACAGTTTTTGAAGGGCCCATAACCTAACACACACTCAGGGTTTACAGTATGGGAAGGGCCCATAACTCGACACACTGCTCAGGGTTTACAGTATGGGAAGGGCCCATAACCCCACACTGCTCAGGGTTTACAGTATGGGAAGGGCCCATAACCCCACACTGCTCAGGGTTTACAGTATGGGAAGGGCCCATAACCCCACACTGCTCAGGGTTTACAGTATGGGAAGGGCCCATAACCCAACACACACTCAGGGTTTACAGTTTGTGAAGGGCCCATAACCCAACACACTGCTCAGGGTTTACAGTATGGGAAGGGCCCTTAACCCCACACTGCTCAGGGTTTACAGTATGGGAAGGGCCCATAACCCGACACAATGCTCAGGGTTTACAGTATGGGAAGGGCCCATAACCCCACACTGCTCAGGGTTTACAGTATGGGAAGGGCCCATAACCCAACACACTGCTCAGGGTTTACAGTATGGGAAGGACCCATAAACCCACACTGCTCAAGGTTTACAGTACGGGAAGGGCCCATAAAACCACACTGCTCAGGGTTTACAGTATGGGAAGGGCCCTAAACCCACACTGCTCAGGGTTTACAGTATGGGAAGGGCCCATAACCCAACACACACTCAGGGTTTACAGTTTGTGAAGGGCCCATAACCCAACACACTGCTCAGGGTTTACAGTATGGGAAGGGCCCATAACCCCACACTGCTCAGGGTTTACAGTATGGGAAGGGCCCATAACCCCACACTGCTCAGGGTTTACAGTATGGGAAGGGCCCATAACCCCACACTGCTCAGGGTTTACAGTATGGGAAGGGCCCTTAACACAACACTGCTCAGGGTTTACAGTATGGGAAGGGCCCATAACCCCACACTGCTCAGGGTTTACAGTATGGGAAGGGCCCATAACCCCACACTGCTCAGGGTTTACAGTATGGGAAGGGCCCCATAACCCCACACTGCTCAGGGTTTACAGTATGGGAAGGGCCCATAACCCCACACTGCTCAGGGTTTACAGTATGGGAAGGGCCCATAACCCCACACTGCTCAGGGTTTACAGTATGGGAAGGGCTCGTAACCCCACACTGCTCAGGGTTTACAGTATGGGAAGGGCCCTTAACCCCACTCTGTTCAGGGCTTACAGTATGGGAAGGGCCCATAACCCCACACACTTCTCAGGGTTTACAGTATGGGAAGGGCCCATAACCCCACACTGCTCAGGGTTTACAGTATGGGAAGGGCCCATAACCCCACACTGCTCAGGGTTTACAGTATGGGAAGGGCCCATAACCCCACACTGCTCAGGGTTTACAGTATGGGAAGGGCCCATAACCCGACACACTGCTCAGGGTTTACAGTATGGGAAGGGCCCATAACCCAACACACTGCGCAGGGTTTACAGCAAGAGAAGGGCACATAACCCCACACTGCTCAAAATTTTAAGTATTGGATTCGCTCAAAAAAAACACTGCTCAGGGTTTACAGTATGGGAAGTGTTTTAACACAGTGCTGCTCAGGGATTACAGTAAAGGGCTCATAATTTTTAAACTTGCTCAGGAAATTACAGTATGGGAAAAGTTAAAAACACAACATGCTCAAGATTGAAGTATGGGAAGGAGTTTTTGGAAATGGCATTTTGTTCAGGGTTTACAGTATGGGAAGGGCCCAAAACCCGAAGAATGATGATTGTTTATAGGGAAGGGCCCATATCCCCACACTGCTCAACATGAACAGTATGGGAAGGGCCCTTAACACAACACTGCTCAGGGTAATGAACTGAATAAAAGGGCTCAGCTAAACAACTGCTCAGGGTTTACAGGATGGGAAGGGCCCATAACCAGACAGTGCTCAGGGTTTACAGTATGGGACAGACCCATAACCCCACACTGCTCAGGGTTTACAGTATGGGAAGGGCTCAGAACCCAACACACTGCACAGGGTTTACAGTATGAGGGAAGGGACTCGTAACCCCAGGGTGCTCAGGGTTTACAGTATGGGAAGGGCCCTTAACCCCACTCTGTTCAGGGGTTACAGTATGGGAAGGAGAGAACCCCACACAGGGGGGAGGGTTTACAGTATGGGAAGGGCCCAGACCCCACACTGCTCAGGGTTTACAGTATGGGAAGGGCCCTTAACCCCAGAGAGGGAACAGGGTTTAGAGATGGGAACCCCCAGAGTTCAGGGCTTAGAGAGATGGGAAGGGCCCATAACCCCAACAGGGTCTCAGGGTTAACAGTATGGGAAGGGCCCAGCAGAGAGACACAACAGGGTTTAAAAGAGATGGGACATAACCCCAAGAATGAAAAGGGTGAGATAATTGATTCGAAAAAAAAATCTCTCCTTTTTCTGTCATTCTGTGTTTTATTCAGTGGGGTTTAGAGATTAGAAACTCCTCATAATTTTTAAACTTGCTGGAAATAGTACGTTTAAAGTTAAAAACACAGCATATAAAAGATTGAAGCTTGCCAGGGAGGAGTTTTTGGAAATGGCATTTTGATGGGTTCAGGTGAGCCGACTGCTAAAAAGCAAGAATGATGATTGTATAGAGCAAGGAATATCCCCACAGTGAGAGAGTTGGGAGCGGATCAGAGGAACTCTAGGGTTAATAGAATGGGAATAAAAGATAGAGAACAGGGTTTCACTGGAGCAGGGGCTGTCAGAGAGGGAACAGGGTGAGAGAGATGAGAGCGGAAAGAGGGAACAGGGTGAGAGAGATGGGAGTGGAGAGAGGGAACAGGGTTTGAGAGAGGGGACAGAGAGAGGGAACAGGGTGAGAAAGAGAGGGGTGAGAGAGAGGGAACAGGGTGAGAGAGATGGGAGCGGAGAGAGGGAACAGGGTGAGAAAGATGGGAGCAGAGAGAGGGAACAGGGTGAGAGAGATGGGAGCAGAGAGAGGGAACAGGGTGAGAGAGATGGGAGAGGAGAGAGGGAACAGGGTGAGAGAGATGGGAGCGCAGAGAGAGGGAACAGGGTGAGAGAGATGGGAGCAGAGAGAGGGAACAGGGTGAGAGAGATGGGAGCAGAGAGAGGGAACAGGGTGAGAGAGATGGGAGCGGAGAGAGGGAACAGGGTGAGAGAGATGGGAGCCAAGATAGGGAACAGGGTTTGAGAGAGGGGACAGAGAGAGGGAACAGGGTGAGAATGAGAGGGGTGGAGAGAGGGAACAGGGTGAGAGAGATGGGAGCGGAGAGAGGGAACAGGGTTTGAGAGAGGGGACAGAGAGAGGGAACAGGGTGAGAGAGAGAGGGAGGAGAGAGGGGAACAGGGTGAGAGAGATGGGAGCGGAGAGAGGGAACAGGGATGAGAGAGATGGGAGCAGAGAGAGGGAACAGGGTTTGAGAGATGGGACAGAAAGAGGGAACAGGGTGAGAGAGATGGGAGCGGAGAGAGGGAACAGGGTGAGAGAGATGGGAGCCAAGATAGGGAACAGGGTTTGAGAGAGGGGACAGAGAGATGGAATAGGGTGAGAATGAGAGGGGTGGAGAGAGGGAACAGGGTGAGAGAGATGAGAGTGGAGAGAGGGAACAGGGTTTGAGAGAGGGGACAGAGAGAGGGAACAGGGTGAGAAAGAGAGGGGCGGAGAGAGGGAACAGGGTGAGAGAGATGGGAGCGGAGAGAGGGAACAGGGTGAAAGAGATGGGAGCCAAGATAGAGAACAGGGTTTGAGAGAGGGGACAGAGAGAGGGAACAGGGTGAGAGAGATGAGAGCGGAAGAGGGAACAGGGTGAGAGAGATGGGAGTGGAGAGAGGGAACAGGGTTTGAGAGAGGGGACAGAGAGAGGGAACAGGGTGAGAAAGAGAGGTGCAGAGAGAAGGAACAGGGTGAGAGAGATGGGAGTGGAGAGAGGGAACAGGGTGAGAGAGATGGGAGCAGAGAGAGGGAACAGGGTGAGAGAGATGGGAGCGGAGAGAGGGAACAGGGTGAGAGAGATGGGAGCGGAGAGATGGAACAGGGTGAGAGAGATGGGAGCAGAGAGAGGTAACAGGGTGAGAGAGATGGGAGCAGAGAGAGGGAACAGGGTGAGAGAGATGGGAGCAGAGAGAGGGAACAGGGTGAGAGAGATGGGAGCAGAGAGGGAACAGGGTGAGAGGGAGATGGGAGGGAGAGAGGGAACAGGGTGAGAGAGATGGGAGCGGAGAGAGGGAACAGGGTGAGAGAGATGGGAGCAGAGAGAGGGAACAGGGTGAGAGAGATGGGAGCGGAGAGAGGGAGCAGGGTGAGAGAGATGGGAGCGGAGAGAGGGAAGAGGGTGAGAGAGATGGGAGCGGAGAGAGGGAATAGGGATAGAGAGATGGGAGCCGAGAGAGGGAACAGGGTGAGAAAGATGGGAGCCAGGATAGGGAACAGGGTGAGAAAGAGAGGGAGAGAGGAGATGAGTGCTCCAGTATCTGCCAGCGGCCACCAGCTCACACCCCCGCCATCCTCCCCGACCTCCCCCCATATCTGCCCTCCACAGAGCGGACCAGAGTCTGGGGAGGAAGACAAACACCAGGGAATACGAAGTCCCATTTCCTCATCCTGTTCCCTACCGCAGAGGCTGAACGGCACTCAGGCAGGACCTGCACTGGCCCATTTCCTCCTGCAACACAAACACCAAACACCCGGGGAGAAAAAACACATAAATACATACAATAACACTGCTATCAACAACATAACTTTCTCAGAACAACAGACATTAAAACAAGGGAGATACGGGGTGAGGGGGGCGAGGGTGGTTGAAGCACCCGCCCCATTCTGCAGAAGCCAATCAGAAAACTATGTACAAGCATGCTCGTGCGCAACTCTTGCAGCCATCTCGGGAGAGCGCGAGCATTGTGATGTTCTCCTCTGAACTGTGCCTGTCACTCGCAGTGTCAGATATCACAAGCACTAAATGAGGGCAAAGGAAAAACCCAAACCAGCCTGGTCAGAATGCAGCTAATGAGAGCCCTGGTGGCCCACAGCAGGCGCTTGGGCAGCAAACACTGCTAACCCAAACTAACTGTATCCCTCCCAAGACCCTGAGCAGTGAAAAGCCAATAATGCTCTGCCATTACTGTCAGTCAAGATCTGAAATCTGAAGTTAGACTGGGCACAAGTTCACCAAAATTGGACAATGACAGATTTTTAAAACTTGGCCTGGTCTGATGTATCTCGATTACTGCAATGAAATGCAGATCGGAGGGTCAGAATCCGGCAGAAACACTATGAATCTGATGTGCCTGGAGACAGCAGGCTAGGAGTGGTGGTGTAATGATGTGGAGGATCCTTTGCACACTCTGGGCCCCTTCATATCAATCGATCATTTTCGAAAAACCTCAGTCTACCCAAGTAATTATACTAACACTGTGCATTGCATTTCGGCCACAATCTTCCATTGACCACTTTCAGCAGGATAATGTACCCCGTCAGTAAGCAAAAATTATCCAAACTGTCCGCATGAACATGAACATGAGTTTTGTGCACTCAAACGAACTCCACAGTCACCAGATCTGAAAACATTAGAGCTCCTCGAGAATAAGACAGAACAGAAGATAGGTAACATGAATGTGCAGAATGCAGAATTGGTGTGATGCAATCATGTTTACATGGACCAGAATCTCAAAATAATGTTTCCAACATCTTGTGGAAACCATGCAGTGAAAAGTCAGGTTGTTTGGACAGAACCGAGATGCCTTACCCAGTATTATTATGTTGTTCCTAGCAAAGTGCTCAGTGACTGTATACTTTCAGATGTTCTCACGTTAAATAAAACAGTAAAGTGAAATACCATCCCAGCATCTCAGGAGCTTACAATTTTGTTCAGAAGCTGTCCAGCACTTTCGATCCTCATGCTGGACTCGTTAACCATAGAAATGCATCCTCCTCCAAAAACTTAAGCTAACATTGGAACTCCTCAAAGCCAGGGTCAGGCCAGCTTGGGAAGAGTGATGAGTCACATTACTCCCAAGGTGCTGGCACTGTGACGCCACATGAGCCCCATAACCTCCATGGTGCCAGTGCTGTCATGCTACATGAGTCTCAATACTCCCACAGTGTTAGCACTGTGATGCTACAATCCCCAATTCCAATGAAGTTGCGACGTTGAGCAAAATGTGAATAAAAACAGAATACAATGATTTGCAAATCTCAAAAACCCATATTTTATTCACAATAGAACATAGACAACATAAGTTATGTTGAAAGTGAGACATTTTATGATTTCATGAAAAATATTAGCTCATTTTGAATTTGATGGCAGCAACACATCTCAAAAGAGTTGGGACAGGGCTGTGTTTACCATTGTGTCACATCCCCTCTTCCTTTAACAACAGTCTGTAAACGTCTGGGAAATGAAGAGACCAGTTGCTGGAGTTTGGAAGAGGAATGTTGTCCCACTCTTGTCAGATGAAGGATTCAAGCTGCTCAACAGTCCTGGGTCTTTTTTGCCAGATTTTCCGTTTTATGGTGCGCCAAATATTTGCTATTGGTGAAAAGCCTGGACTGCAGGTAGGCCATTTCAGCACCTGGACTCTTCTACTGTGAAGCCATGCTGTTGTGATGGATGCAGTATATGGGTTAGCATTGTCTTGCTGAAATATGTAAAACCTTCCCAAAAAAAGACTGTGTCTGGATGGGACAATATGTCGTTGTAAAACCTCTACATACTTTTCAGCATTGATAGTGCCTTTCCAGATCTGTAAGCTGCCCACGCCATTGGCAGTAATGCAGCCCCAGACCATCAGAGATGTAGGCTTCTGAACTGCGCGCTGATAACAAGCTGGATGGTCCCTCTCCTCTTTAGTCCGCATGACACAGCGTCCGTGGTTTCCAAAAAGAATTTCAAATTTTAATTCATCTGACCACAGAACAGTTTTCTATTTTGCCTCAGTTCATTTTAAATGAGCTTTGGCCCAGAGAAGACGGCGGCGTTTCTGGATCGTGTTGATATATGGCTTCTTCTCCGCATGATACAGCTTTAGCTTGCATTTGTAGATCGCACGGTGAAATGTGTTCACAGACAATGATTTCTGGAAGTGCTCCTGAGCCCATGCAGAGTATTCCAGTGCAGAATCATGCCTGTTTTTAATACAGCGCCACCTGAGGGCCCGAAGATCACGAGCATCCAATATTGACCTTCGGCTTTGTCCCTAGTGCACAGAGATTTCTCCAGATTTTCGGAATCTTTTGATAATATTATGTACTGTCTTCGCAATTTTACATAGAGGAACATTTTTCTGAAATTATTCCACAATCTTTAGATGCAGTTTTTCACAGAGTGGTGAACAACTGCCCATCTTTACTTCTGAGAGACTCTGCCTCTCTAAAATGCTGTTTTTATACCCAGTCATGTTACTGACCTGTTGCCAATCAACCTAATTAGGGGCAAAATGCTTCTCCAGCTGTTTTTAATTAGTACCACTTACTTTTCCAGCCTTTTGTTGTCGTTGTCTTAATTTTTTCAAGACGTGTTGCAGTCAAATTCAAAACGAGCTAATATTTCTCATGAAATGGTAAAATGTCTCACTTTCAACATCAGAGATGTTGTCTATGTTCTATTGTGAATAAAATGTGGGTTTATGTGATTTGCAAATCATTGTATTCTGTTTTTATTCACGTTTTACACAACATCCCAACTTCATTGGAAATGGGGTCTCTACATGAGCCCTATTACTCCTATAGTGTTAGTGCTGTGATGCTACATGAGCCCTATCACACACACTAACAGCCCCCACCCACGTAAAACATCTAAATTTTGCCATTCACCCTGCTCTCGGTCTCACACCCTTAACTCTCTTCCTTTGTTCTTCTTGTTCTCATCAAAATTACATAAATAAATACAACCTCAATTCCGAAATAGTTGGGACGAAGTGTAAATTGTGAATGAAATCAAAATGCAATGACTTTCAGATCACATGAGACAATGTGTTATTTACAATAGAACATAGATAACATTTCAAATGTTGAAACCGAGACATTTTACATTTTTCCACAAAATGAGCTTATTTCAAATTTTCTGGCTGCAACAGGTCTCAAAAAAGTTGGGACACAGAAAAAAAAGGGCTGAAAAAGCAATTTATATATAAGAGAATCAGCTGAAAGAACCTTTAGCAAGTAATTAAGTTAACCGGCATCAGATGTGAAACATGATTGGCTATAAAAGGATGTCTTAGAGGCTGAGTCACTCAGAGGTAAAAGATGGCCAGAGGCTCACCAACCTGTGAAGGCTTATGTAAAAAATTGTGGAATACGTTAAAAACAATGTTAGTTAACGCCAAATTGCAAAGGCTTTGAAGGTCTCATCACAGTGCATAACATCATCAAAAAGATTCAGAGAAACTGGAAAAATCTCTGTGCATAAGGGACAAGGCGAAGACCTTTACTGGATGCCCGTGATCTTCGGGGCCCTCATCGCCACTGCATCACTCACCAGCATGATTCTGTCATTGACATTACTAAATGGGCCCAGGAATACTTCAAGAAACCACTGACTGTAAACACAGTCTGCCGTGCCATCCACGGATGCCACCTAAAACTCTATCATGCAAAAAGGAAGCCATTGTTGAGCATGATCCAGAAGCGCCGCCTTCTGTTCTGTGCCCAAGGCTCATTTAAAATGGACTGTAGCAAAGTGGCAAAGTGTCCTGCGGTCAAACGAGTCCAAATTTGACATTCTTGTTGGAAAGCATGGGAGTCATGTCCTCCGGGCTAAAGAGGAGAAAGACCACCCCTCCTGAAATCAGCGTTCAGTTCAAAAGCCAGCGTCTCTGATGGTATGAGGATGCATTAGTGCATATGGCGTGGGACACTTGCATGTTTTAAAAAGCACCATGAATGCTGAAAGGTATATAAAGGTTTTAGAGCAACATTTGCTCCCATCCAGATTACAACCATTCCAGGGAAGGCCTTGTGTATTTCAACAGGACAATGCAAAACCACATACTGCAGCTATTACAACAGCATGGCTACGTAATAGAAGAGTCCGTGTGCTGAACTGGCCTGCCTGCAGTCCTGATCTTTCACCGATTGAGAACATTTGACGCATAATTAAACGAAAAGTCAGTCAAAGGAGACCCAAAACTCTCCAGCAGCTGGAAGCCTGTATTAAACAAGAGTAGGATCAAATTCCAATGGCTAAACTCAAGAAACGTGTCTCCTCAATGCCCAGGCGCATCCACTCTGTGTTAAAAAGAAGAGGGGATGCTACACCATGGTAAACAGGCCCCTGTCCCAACTTTTTTGAGACCTGTAGCAGCCGTCAAATTTGAAATGAGCTCATTTTGTGGATAAAATTGTAAAATTTCTCAGTTTCAACATTTTCTATGTTATCTCTGTTCTATTGTGAATAAAATACTGGCTGCTGTGATTTGAAAGTCGTTGCATTTTGATTTTATTCACAATTTACACATTGTCCCAACTATTTCAGAATTGAGGTTGTAAAATAATAAAAGATTATTATGTAATTGATGGAGAAAGAGGACACACACACACACACAAATATACATAGTGTAACCCGTGAGTTGCCCCCCTCTGCAGTGTAATCTGAGGACTCTTCAGCCCGCGGGGGGGGCAGCATTGTCTCTGAGCTGCTTTATATTTCCTGTTGCCTAACCTGCTTTAAATAAGACGCATTAGAGGGGCCTGATCAATGTACCCTGCCACTCTGCACCGCACAGCTTTGAACTCTACGTGTGTGAAAACCGAAATCCTCCTCACCGCCGTCCGTCTTCCGCTACACTCGCGTGCCACGCTAACCGACTCGCCATTTATCACTCCTCTCTGGCCTCATGAACTCACAGCCACTCTACACACCACATTTTGGCCGGCACAGGAGGCAGGTCTGTAAGTATTGGGATACAGTGTGTGCTTCACAGCTGTGTACTGAGGCACATTAGCTCTGAAATAATTAACTTCAGGTTAAAGTATGAACAACAGCTTTAATTTGTGGAAGAGAGACTGCAGACTGGTGAGCTGTATCACTATGCTGCCTATTTTAAGCAGCTCTGACATCTATTGATGACAAATATGTGATATGGCTCATTGGTCCTCAGTCTCAGCTATATTTACATCATTATAATGCAAAACAGAAAGACACTGCAGAACACACACACACAGATAGTTACATAAACACACACCCACACACAGAGAAACGCACACAGACAAGGAGATGGACGCGCAAGCACACAAGGAAGTACACATGCACAGACGCCCACACACACATACACATGAGAAGATACAGAAACACACTCAGATACAGACATATACGCATGCAAAAACATAGAAATACACGCTCACAAAAACATGCAAACACCCATGTAAAAAAAAAATAAAAGAAAATATCCCCAGAAAATACTGAATCCAGTGCCTGCACCCCCAGAAAATACTGAATCCAGGGCCTGCACCCCCAGGAAAATACTGAATCCAGGGCCTCCACCCCCAGAAAATACTGAATCCAGGGCCCGCACCACCAGAAAATACTGAATTCAAAGCCCGCACCACCAGAAAATACTGAATCCTGGGCCTGCACCCCCAGAAAATACTGAATCCAGAGCCCGCACCCCCAGAAAATACTGAATCCAGGGCCTGCACCCACAGAAAATACTGGATTCAGGGCCTGCACCCCCAGAAAATACTGAATCCAGGGCCCGCACCCCCAGAAAATACTGAATCCAGGGCCCGCACCCACAGAAAATACTGAATCCAGGGCCTGCACCCACAGAAAATACTGAATCCAGGGCCCGCACCCCCACAAAATACTGAATCCAGGGCCTGCAACACAGAAAATACTGAATCCAGGGCCCGCACCCCCAGAAAATACTGAATCCAGGGCCCGCACCCACAGAAAATACTGAATTCAGGGCCCGCACCACCAGAAAATACTGAATCCCGGGCCTGCATCCCCAGAAAATACTGAATCCAGGGCCCGCACCCCCAGAAAATACTGAATCCAGGGCCCGCACCCCCAGAAAATACTGAATCCAGGGCCCGCACCACCAGAAAATACTGAATTCAAAGCCCGCACCCACAGAAAATACTGAATCCAGGGCCCGCACCACCAGAAAATACTGAATCCTGAGCCTGCACCCACAGAAAACACTGAATCCAGAGCCCGCACCCCCAGAAAATACTGAATCCAGGGCCTGCACCCACAGAAAATACTGAATCCAGGGCCCGCACCCCCAGAAAATACTGAATCCAGGGCCTGCACCCACAGAAAACACTGAATCCAGGGCCTGCACCCACAGAAAATACTGAATCCAGGGCCCGCACCCCCAGAAAATACTGTATCCAGGGCCCACACCCCCAGAAAATACTGAGTCCAGGGCCTCCCCCACTAGAAAATACTGAATCCAGGGTCTGCACCCCCAGAAAATACTGAATCCAGGGCCCGCACCACCTGAAAATACTGAATCCAGGGCACGCAACCCCAGAAAATACTGAATCCAGGGCCTGCATCCCCAGAAAATACTGAATCCAGGGCCCGCACCCCCAGAAAATACTGAATCCAGGGCCCGCACCACCAGAAAATACTGAATTCAGGGCCCGCACCCCCAGAAAATACTGAATCCTGGGCCCGCACCCCCAGAAAATACTGAATCCAGGGCCTGCACCCACAGAAAATACTGAATCCAGGGCCTGCACCCACAGAAAATACTGAATCCAGGGCCCGCACCACCAGAAAATACTGAATCCAGGGCCCGGACCGCCAGAAAATACTAAACCCAGGGCCCCCACCCCCAGAAAATATTGAATCCAGGGCCCGAACCCCCAGAAAATACTGAATCCAGGGCCCGCACCCCCAGAAAATACTGAATCCAGGATTCAGCCTTTAACAAGCAAGTTCAAAATCTGTCTTTTATGACATCACAAAGATGAGTAAAAACCCAGAATAATCACAAAACAGATTCACTGTTTGACTGAAGTTCATCAGTCCTTCTCCCCTCTGGGTGGGCAGTTCACATCATCATGTCAGAAAGAAACAGATTTTGAAAATTTTGAAATGGCTTGTAATGTCTAATCGGTTGGGCACCTGGGGACATCATTGGGGACCTTTAAATTCAGCGTGTCTTGCTGAATTAATTCTAAAACAAATCAAGAGCATACGCCGTAACAATAAAAAACAGCACTTTTAGCCACTAAACAAGTTCTGTATGTTTCCTTTAGTCATTTACTAAGGCATTCTGGCCCCTCTGACCCATACCTGCATGGTGTTAGCTGCGTGGTCTTAGCCTTTACACACAGATGAACCTGAGCAAGTCTGTTTCTGTTGGGTGTAGATTTATGCAAGAGCATCATGTTTTCTCTTCGCAAGCCGTTTCACAGCAAATCAGTCTCAGCTTAATCTCTCAAGAAATTTACTTCAGACCGAGTTAGCAATTGCAGACTTTGTTGGAAACTGCGAGAAGAAAGAAATGACAGCACAAAAAGCTGGACAAGCCCTGGAGATCATCACTCAGCTCAGGAGTGCTAGCTGCCCCTTCATAGTGTTAACACAGCAGCATCCTGAAAACAATTTACCAGTTTTAAAATTATTTGCACAAAGTATTTTTGGCCGAAAATAAAGCCAGTCCCACACAGACATGTTTTTGTCACTGCTTCTTTCATTCAGTAGATTTTAACACCTAATGAGCTTTACATTTGAATATGACACAGTGCCATAAAACAGAAACAAAATGTAGCAGTGTATGTTACATCTCTTTTCATTTCACCATTTTGCTCATATTTTTGAAACAGAGTAAACATGTTTGCAGTCACCTTTTTGGAGCATTTAGGGCAAAATCTCAAATTCATTCGAGCTAAAATCTCTAAAGCTTTCATTCACCGAGCTCTGATGCTCATGTAACCTGATGTTACTCCAGTTTAATCCCTTAAGATGTGGGGTGTTGGATATGTTATTATAATTTTCTGTAATTCCAGAGTAAAAAAAAGCTTCCAGCACTGGAAGGCAATGGAGAGATGGAGCACAGACTAATAATTTTATGAAGAAAAAAGAAAAAAAAACACTGAAGGAAACTTGCTCCTCAGAAGAGTTAATCATGGGCCTGCTGAGGACATTTTTTTCCCCAGCCTTGAGAGAGCGAACACAGGATTTATCGCCGTGTGTCGCGAACAGGCCTGTGATGGGACATAAATATTGGCGGGATATTTTCTCTCAGTCCCCGGCCGCACTTAAATTGTGGGGCGTCAGAACACACTGATGGGACCTCTCCCCTGCTAATGACCCCCCACCCCCACGCCCCCTTCACATCCTGGGTCTCATTCTCCCTCCCCTATATTCCCTCTGGGGCGGCTCCTCTCAAAGGGGGGGGGCAGGGGTAGGTGCGGGAAGTGGTGAAGGGGAAAGGTTCCTCGCCCGGTGGCATATTAAGTGTCCTGAGTCATCAGGGGGACTCCTGTCTCATTGTGGGCCTATTTGGGCTTCACCACACTGCCGCTCCACACAGCGACCATTTCAAAGAGAGCTGGAGGGGACAGGCTGCTATTGGGGGAACACTGGGGGACCCCACGCTCTCCCCCTCTTCACTCAAGTGTCTTTCAGGACGGGCTGTCACTCAAACTTTGGGATGGGGGGGTATGATGATATCATTTATGGTCAGTGGTCTTTGTAGCTGGGCGGGCACGTTACAGGTGTGCACTACTTTGGACGCCAAACCACGGACACAAAAAAGCTATTTTCACACACATTTTTATGTAAATTGTAGTCCATGTCTCCGTTTTATTAAGTAAATTTGTCATAGAATTGTTTAATCTCAGATGCATAACTAGAAATGATGTAAGTAAGCTTATATATTGCCGAGATGTATGAATGAGTTAAGAGAAAACTGTAAAATAATACAAAACTCTACTTATCTTTAAGATGTGTATGATACAAATTAAATCCATGGTCATCACAAATAGTTTTACCTCAAAAGTGAGGTCATAAATAATAATAATAAAAATAATAATAATGCGAGACATAATTTTAGTTCTTGTTTTCACACAACTCATTAAGTGATCTTTTATTCTGAAAAAGTTGTGAGATTTGTTGTCAGTTTCGATTGGCTCTGGGGAAAGGAATGTGAGCGGAGGAAGGGAAAGCAAAAATCCCGCCTTTTCCGCGTTTCCTTTGTTTTTCGTGTTCGAAACCGCGCTCTTCGGTCTACATACACTATTCTCACTACACACACAACACGCTACTCACTACGAACGAACTCTTCCGTTGCTTCTTCTTCTTGTAATTCCTCAGCGAGTTTTTTTTTTTTTTGGCTGTTTACGTCGCGTTGCATCTTGGGCAGTTTATTTATGAATAGCGACCCACAAAATATCTGCCCGATCTAGTGTACATCCGGGAACTTCTCGCGGACACAAACTCCCCACGCATAAGTGAACATCCTACCCCCTAAATATGATGTCATCGGTAGTGCGAGTAGTACTTTAGTGCGCGGTTTCGAACATGGCCTCAAAAAAGTCTTCATTTCTTCCGGCGGGAGTGAGTCACGGAACTTTTAGCAAACTCGGTCCACAAAACTCCCATGCCTTACAAGAACAACAACAACAAGAACAACAACAACAACAACAACAACAACAATAATAATAATAATAATAATAATAATAATAATAGAAAAAAGTAACAATAATAAAGGAAACTCGATTCCCCTGTTTTTGCGAGGGAAAACAGACCTTCTGACAGACAAAGATAGGTGTGCGTATCTTGCAATGTTTCACTTATTAACGACAAAGCACGGATCAAACACTCAGCAGGACAGAGGCAGACCGAACACGCATCTGGTGTAATCCCGGGGTAATTTGGGGGTTACGCTGGTTGACAGCGCGGTTTCCGTAAAGAAGTAGCCGCTCTTCCTGCTGTCGAGGGTAGTGCTACCGCGCTCCTTTCAGGCCGCACCGCTGGAGTGAAACTCTGCAGGAGAGAAGGAGGTAATAGGGCGGGAAGGAGACGTGAAGGACATGAACGAGCGTCTGATGGCGAATCCAGCTGAACAAACAAAAATACCCCCGCAACACTCCAGACCTGGGAGTTGGATGTGGGGGTGTACAGGTCCACGAGAAGGTCAGATTCCTCACCATATCTAATTCAATTTCACAAACTTTAAAGAAAACATTGCGCTCGACTAAGTCCTTATACTTGAGCAAGGTTTAGTTTATTGAAGAGCCAGCTCATTTCTTCTGTTCTGAGAACATTTTTAAATGAAACTGAATTCTACTACTGTCCTGGTACCGATATGAGATTGTAAGTCTGCTTTCTTTTGTAGACGCGGAAGGAGACTCGGACGGTGGTCTGGTCACTTCTGGTAAAGACATTTGGGCTGCGTTGAGGCCGACGGGGAGCCGCATAGACAGCGCTCACTTCTCAAAATAAACATTAGTCTTAAAAAGTTTGGCCCCCCGACCCCGGGCTGATCGCATTTCACTCCGGGTAGTAAACTTCATTTTTATCGCTGAGTTTCCCTTTCTTTCCGAAAACACACTGACATTGGAAGGAGATTGAATATCCAACTTGAACAGTTTCTTTTTCTTCGGGCTCGGGCACTCTCGCGTCCTTACGGTGTATTTTCTTGAGCAATGTGGACCAATTAAGTTTCAAATAGAGCTGTGTTTTATGCACTCAGACCTAAATGAAAAAGAATGCGATATTTCAGTTGGCGCAGAATTACGCTGTAAAGCAACACTGGCATATTGTCGTTATCAGATTCAGGCGATGTTCCGCGCGCCAGATCAGATCTGGCAAACTATCTCTTTTGAAAGACAGGTATTAATTTCTGACTTGTTTTTTTTCCCCAACTTTTGATAATATCCTCTAGAAGTGTGTGTGTGTGTGTGTGTGTGTGTGTGTGTGTGTGTGTGTGTGCGCGCGTGTTTGTGCGGTGGATGGATCTCCTTTATTAAATCAATCGTCCGCTATAAAACTGAACTCTCGATTTTATCGATTTGAATCGGAATTAAAAAGTTACCTCTGTGCTGGACAGGGACAAATGAACCGCAGGGGTTGCTGAACAGTGAACAGCAGTGGCGCAAAACATCCCTTGATACTGATGATTAGGCTCGTCTTGCCCGTTTTTCATTCGTTTTTCTTGATAATTAAGTTTTACGACGACACGAGCCATCCATTTGAGGTTAATTAAGCTGCTGCTTTTCAAGTGTCATGTTAGGACGATTAAATAATTCATTCAATGAAGAAATTCCATCGCAAATGCCGTGCGCTTCATGATTGTTTAAATGAAAGGAAAGAACACGAAGATTGACCTATGTTCGATTCACGCGCAAATGAAGTGTTTTGTTTCTCGTCTGACCTTATAAGCGAGAGTTGGCTGCATCTTTCAGTGCTGAATGTACAGGGAGTTAACGTAGCATTAGGCTAATCAAGACTAATCACCATCTCACGAGGCTGTATTCCCCCATTAATAATAGTAGCCTATTATATTCCAGCTTTCTACACATGGTTACCCGCGAGCTGCAGTTATAGCGATGCAGTTAAACCTCTCCTCCTATTCCTGAAAACTTTCACGAACAGGTAGGCCTACTGAATTCTTTGCACTTTGCTTAGACTCTCTCTCTCTCTCTCTCTCTCTCTCTCTCTCTCTGTGTGTGTGTGTGTGTGTGTGTGTGTGCGTGTGCTTTCGTGCGCGCGCGCGCGTTTGTTAGGACAGTACTCACTGTCAGCTAGCTCTATGGCCACTTTGTCCGGAACCTAACACCGCTGCGCCTGCGCGGCGGGAATCAGGGTCTCTGCACGCCGGGAGCTGCAGCTGCGCCTCTCTATCAGGATAATAGCTCGGAGGTCACATGTTAAACCCTCTTCTGTTATTAGCGTTAATATTGCGGCGGTCCCACTGTGCTGCCAACAGTTTAGCTATAGGCTAAACAGATCCAAGTAGCGGCTCACTCCAGGCCTAATGATCCGACTGAGGAGAGAAGGGAAGGATGGGGTGGATAGGTTGTCATGGAGATTATAATTATTTTTGATAGAGCATAGGCCACATCACATCTCATGAGCGCTTATTGAGAGAGCGGGAAAAAACCAGAGAATGGCCATTACGCACAGCAGGTAAAGGGTGATGGATTACCTGCACCCGATTGGCCGTAGCTGGACCGTTTTCTCATGCCCTGTACAGACGCGACGGGCTGTTTTCTCCTGTAGAAGCAGGTGTCAGTCAGTCTTCATCGTGTAAAAGGCAAATGGAAGTCTACTCCCAAAGTTAATATTGTTCTTCCAGAGAAAGAAGGGCATCCCCTGTCTTTGCTTTATTTACACACGCGAAATTAATTAACCCGGTGAATCTTTGGTCTACTGCAAAAACATCGGAATAATAAAGTCGTGGGGAGGGATTTGCAGGGGAAGGCGGGGGCTTCGGGAGAGCATTTGTTTATAACCGCCGCTTCAGCTCCTCTGATGCTGTGTACGGCGTCTCGAGACCCCGCCGGCGGCATTGCGTTGACTGGATGGGCAGAGCCTCGTCCTTCGGTTTGACCACGTCAGAGGAAGTGAAAAATCGCGCTGCTTAAGGAAGGAGTTCAGGTGAAACGGATAGACATCCTTGGAAAGAGCGCAGCGAGTGGGGTAGTCAGGTGGAGGGTATCGGTTAAACAGGGCCTTTTCCCAAACTCTTAGAAAATCGGTACCAAAAAGAACCTGGTGAATCCGTACCTCCTGTTGTTCAAGGGTTGTTGATTGGGTTCAAAGTGATAGCTTTGACTCTTCACACCCGTAGAATGTCCCACTAAGTACCAGAAGGTGCCCCTCTCTAGAGATGAGCCAACTTTCTTTCATGGAATATGACAACGGAAAATCAAACAGAACCAAATCGTGTTGCGGCCAGAATCGCATTATTCCCTGAAATGCCAGCCTTGTAGCATCTTCAAAAACTGAACTAACGGCCCAATTTTTTTGGACATTTAAAATTATATTGTTTAAGAAAATCATTTTTAGAGATGGTTTCGTTTCGAACTATGGTGGGTCTTGCTATAACAAGATTAAGGGCTAGTTAAAAAGAATTCAGGCTGTGCAACCTTTCAGTACCAGACAGAAAAAGTAAAGCGCCACGTAAAATGCATTGTTTCGCACAGTCAGATTTGGACCGTATGTTGGTGATTTAATACTGAACATTTTACTGTGACGTGCTTGTATTTTTTAAGCGGCAGGGCTACAATTAAATATTAGCTGTTGATGAGGCTGAATTTGGCTATTTGTATTTACATTGCACACACGTGTTCTATGCTTTAAGTCAAGCATGCTCGGTAATAATGAATACAATTTTCTGTTTTAAATGTAAATTATCTGTACGATGAGGGAGTGGCATATGTTCTCTGGTAAAATAAATAAATAAATAAATAAATAAATAATAAATAATTCTCAAATGTATTTCTCTGTTGAAGGTTGGGACCAGGGGTGCGTTTCCCGAAATCACTGATGCTAACTTTGATAGTTGGAACCACTGACTGTGAATGGAGGAACTGTGTAAGTTGCTAACTCAGTTAGCAACCACGCTTTTAGGAAACGCACCCCAGATCTTTTTTCGCATATGTTGATATTTCCCATGTTTATTATTGAAACAAAAAGCACGCTCTGTGTAACATATACAGCAGCGGTACTCAACCTTACCCAGTGAGGTCAGCGTGGGTACAGGCTTTCATCCCAGCAATGAAGGTACACACCTAACCTATACTAATCGAGATCTTAAGCAGGTTGATCAGTAGAATAAGGTGGGTACCAGCATAGCTGGAATGAAAGCCTGGGCGCACACCAGCTCTTTCCGGATTAAGCTGAAGACCCCTGCTGTATCTGATTCTCTGAGGCACATGTTGGGCCAGACTCCTGCCAGCTCATTCTGCTCTATTTTCGAGCCGCGACGCATCATGTATTTTTATTGATGGGTATGATTTAGACAATATTATTAACGCCTGTTGAAATTGGTTAAAAAAACAACGAACAAAACAGTGGAGGTACATTTTTGTTGCTCACGGAAGAAATTTACAAGCAAAAATGCGATTTTGCGCACGCGCCTGCGTAGGCGCAAGCAGTAATTTTCTGCGCGCGCATGAACGCGGGCTCAGAGTAAGGTTTATTTTTTCATTCAAACAGTGGTAAATTAGCATAAGAAATAATCCAGGCTCCGGATCAAAGCGGAGCGAGGCTGCCGGTCGGTCAATCTCAACACCTGTTGCTTCAAAAAAGTGTAATTCAGGGTTACTTCCTTGCGTAAAGATGCGATTACATAAGAAGCAAAATAAACGAAAAAATAAATTCCCGTAATAAGCTTAATGAAAATGAGAGGAAGGGTACAACCCAGTGACGTGCCGTCGGAGGTCAGTTAGGGTAGGCAGAATCCTCACCGTTAAACAAACGATAACTCTATTACTTTGCTTGATTAGCACTCTGAGGATTGATTAACTAATTTACAAGACTAAACGGCAGAATGGCGTGCCAGTTCCATCCACGACATTATTGCTCAGTGCATCGAACTTAAAATGCTCACGAGACAGCAAGTTTGTTCATATTTGCTTAGAGGAAGCTAACGCAATGCCATTAACAAATGTTAAAAACCTTTCTTATGCGGCATTCAGTGTGTGGTCAATATGTTTACGATAATATTTCCCCCCTTAAACACGTAGCCTACTTTTTAATGCCATTTTTAAAAATAGGGAGTTTATTTTCAGTCTTCTTTCATAATCCGATAAACAAAAGATCAAAACAATATACGGAATTACCGAGAGAGTTGAGATTTTTTCCTAATTAATTATTATCCCCCGCCGCGCGTTTAACGCGAAGCGGGGGATATAGCATTGGGCTCCGTCCGTCCGTCCGTCACGTCCGTCCGTACGAACACATATCATAAGGACGGCGGGGGATATTGCCATGTTAGTGGCAAACACTTGTTAAGATTTACTTCCGTGCAGTCTCGAACCAAAGCATAAAGGTAAATTAATCTTTTTGTCACTATCACCTCTTAATCATTACAGGCTTAATTGACCAGAAAAAAGGGTCAAATTGATTGATTGACAATCAGGCATAGTACGTGGAACCAGGATTACAAAATCTAGCGATAAAAAAAGGAGAAGTCACTGCCTACCCTAACCGCACGTCCCTGGTACAACCCACGCTGAGCACAGAACATCATAAGCAAATCTGATTTGTGTCCCGAAATATCCTTCTTCTTCTTAAAACATTACAGTTATTATTATTATTATTATTATTATTATTTCTTCTAACGTCGTAGTTTTTATTATCGGTAATAGTTGCAATCAACTCTTATGACCAATGCATCCAACTTATGTCAGGTATGTCATTGAAATTATTAAGAATGGTTGCACAGATAATTTCATTTCCAGGGCCGATTAAAACACTATTTCTTATGAAAACTATTATAAAAACTTGCATAGATAGACAAATAAAGATTGATATATAAACACGTTATTTGTACAGTAAACCCTCATAGCCACTGTTTAAATTTGTTTTTCTAATTAATTTATCCAAGCATTATACGAAAACATTTTCCTTTGGCCTTGACTGAGATGGAACAACCGGTGAAGAGGCCAATGCTGAATAATTATTCAATAAAAAAAATAAATTCATAGTCACACAGGCAGCATTTAAAGCCAACTGCATGTCAGCCTTTGGTCTTTTGTTTCAAATAAGCTGGATGCTGTCAGAAATTCGACCTAAGGCCAGACCAATTCACTGAGGCAAAATATTTTATTCTATCATTATTTGTTAGAGTGTACTTGCGCGCTGGGATTTCTTTTAATGCGTATGAAATTTGATGTGATCCGCTTACAATGCTCTACATGGAGCGGAAATGATATTTCGCGGTGAGTCGACATTCATAGCTCAAGTCTTTTGAGGGAAAGGACTGACAGGTTGTAATCTTTGGGGACAAGCTAACTCGACAAAGCGGCCGCAGCAATATGCTTATTATTTTACGCGGGGGAAAATGCAAAAAGACAAAGAAATGAGAGAGAACCCCTGTCACGTACGACAAAGTTTTAATTGTGAATAAAATAGTATTATTCTTTTAATCACATCAGAACCCCGCACTTTCTTCTTGCGCTCAAGATTTTCTTTTAACTCTTGAAAAAGACAAGACAATTTCAACAGAACAACAACAACAAGAACAACAACAACAATAATAATAATAATAATAATGATAATAAAGTAAAAAAAGATTAAATATACGCAGTGAAAATAAATTATCATTATTTTTATTTTATTATCATATTGAGCTGTTGTTGTTACTTTAATATTATGAGGGCGAAATATGATACTGACATCGACGGTTGGCCAATTACTATTTACAATCGTACACCATAAACAGAGGAGTTGCCGTGTCTTAGGTTTCATAGTCATAAATATTCAAACTATTAGAATCAAATATTATCTGCTTTTTACTTCTGGTGGGAATTAAGGCAAAAAATGTTAACACTGTGTAGTTCAAGGAAAAGCGTTCAAATGGGAATATAATAATAATAATAATAATAATAATAATAATAATAATAAAAAAGTAGCCTATGCCATTTTTTTCTTTCTTGTTTCATTTTTAGGACCCAAAGGTCTGCAAGTTAATCAGGCCTATAGTTTTAGTTAGTGTTAAGATTTTGGTTTCATTATCACAACAGAACTAAATAACCATACTAAAAATATTCACAAATCCTCCTGTTTCAAACTTTAAGATCTCACAGCTGATGACAATTTGATCCTGGGTAAAGATTAGCGTATCTGAAAAATGGGATATGGGCGGTCACAGAGAAAATACGATTTCCTGTAATCCCTTGTCCACGCGCTAAATCGGAGTGACAGAATGCTGGAGCCGACTTGTTGCAAGGTGACACATGTACGGCCACGAAGCATATAATTAAAATAGGGAGAAATTGAAGTAATAGCGAGTAGTAGCTATATTTGCCCCGGGCCATCAATATCTTACATTTTGATGTACCCGTGCTCTGCATAAATGTATAATTTGTCAGCATACATGGCCTGGTGTTTACCGCTGTAGGGGGTAGCTTATTTGGTTAACTCGATTTAGCAATCTGCTGAATTTATGAAAGCCCTAAATTTTGAAAGTTCGTAAGCATATTATCAGAGAGCCCATTAATTCTTTAATGCCTGGTTTCCATAGCATAATCGTGTGTTTTACTGGGTGCAAAAACAACTACAGTTTAGAAATAATTACATGCGAAATTGATATGTTAAACTTCATGCTCCTATTCCAGCTCATTTAATTAATGTGGAAAAAATGAGACGTTGTTACTCTGCCACCTTAATTTGGTTAATGTGACAAGGGACCAGGAAGGGCAATGGACAGGAAACCAATAATCGAAAGTACAGGCGAGCCGCGCGAAGAGGACCAGTGGAGGTGGCTCGAGGTCAAGAGGGATGGAGGAAGAATGTTTTCTCCTCGTGCTGCTGAAGTCAGTTCTGCAATCGGGAAATGTTTATTTATATAGATGTGTAACGCGGTATCTATTTATAATGTTTCTCTATTTACAATGTTGCTGATGATATGAAACAGGCTGGCGGAGAGAAATGAAGGTTCTACTTCTGAGACTTGCTTCGGTTAATCTTTGGGTGGTCCTTCTACGATACGCTGAACGCGCCAACGCGCGGAACACGAATACCCTAAAACGTGCCATTTGTAGAAGCGGAGAGACTGTATACGATGTTGTCTGTGCCCAAGATGAAACCACAACACAGTTATTACCAGATAGCCAAAACGTGGCTGTGATGAGGAGGTCCGTCGTGTAATCGGTAGTAGTTAATTTTGAATAGGAGAGCAAGGAATTTTTTGAGGAAAACGGCTATCATTATTTCACAGACTGCTCGTGTATTTATAGAAATGCCGTTTGTCTTGACCTGTGTATTCACTATACTTAAAGTCAGAACTCGGAGAGGCCGTACAAAAATTCAGATTATCATTTCTGCGATTTTTGTGCTATTTTTTAATGTGACAAAGGCAATGTGTGTGTGTGTGTGTGTGTGTGTGTGTGTGTGTGTGTGTGTGCAAGAGTGTATGCGCGCGTTTATGTGTGCAGCCGACAAATTACAACGGCCACTTCGACCACGCGGGCCTCCCATGGAGACAGCATGCGCCAAACTCTTTGCAATTTGATACGGGAACATCTCTAAAGCAATTTATTTAAAAGTGATAGTAAACGAGGTCATTATTATTATTATTATTATTATTATCATCATCATCATCATCATCACAGTTGTTGTTGCGCAGTTATTTTAATAAAAATTGTCTACAAATAATCAGTAACATTAGTCATTTTACATTACATGTCGCCGCTCGGCAAATGTTTAATTTTCAGGCGGCCAAGGGTATCCTTCATCGCGCGCCTCTCTTTCTGTTCTGTTGTACTCGGTGCCATTTTCCGGACTATAGGGCGCGGCAGGCCTATTTCAGGGGGGCTTCAGCCAGACCCTTCACGTAAAGCAGCCTCCCGGCCCATAAATTTCAAGTGACGTCCCCGTTTCTGGTTTCTGAAGTTCCTGTAAATCGCACTATCGCAATTCACTTTCAGATTCTCACATGAAAGTGTTAAACAGAGCTCGAAATGGAGCTCGCGACCTACCCTGTATCACTGCTGCTTAAGCTCCGGCGAAATCCAAACGGTGAAAAATTGGTTTGTTTTTCAGGCTAAGCTGATATATATATATATATATATATATATATATATATATATATATATATATTCAGTTATTTAAATGTTTATTTAATTTTGCGGTGATCAATGGGAAAGCGAACTTGGCTTCTGTATGCGAGCTGTACGCGTCAGATTGTGTTTTACTACAGCTTAAAATTCTAAAAGAGAAGAGTACTTCATTATAACCTTTATTTAAACAGGAAGTCACATTGAGATTAAAACCTCATTTACAAGTGAGTCTTAGCCAATACAGGATCAAATTTCTACTTAGGATATTTTTAGACACACCTCTACATTCTTTTTTTCTATTCTGCATTTTACATACTGTCAATTTTAAATATTTAACATTCAAATCTATAATTTGAAAATGAAAGGCATTCAATCCCTATAATGGTTTTCAAAAACTATTGTTTTTTCAGTGCCGAATGATTTGTGCCCAGTGTACAGTGGTCAGTCATGTAGAGATGACGCACGAGCTGCAATACGCTTCCTTCTGTACTCTGGACCCTCGAGCGACTTCAAAACATGCAACAAACCTTTGGTGCAACTTCATTCTCCAAGACTACACACCGTTAAGTAGCCTGAAATTTTCCAAATGGCATCTCAAATAATCAAAGTGCCTCGCTTCAAAGCTACTGTAGGTGAATATTGATATAAAGGCCGACCCCTAGTTTATTATAGACCATTTAATCATTATTTTAAAATTATATCAAACTCTTGCTCTCCTATCATTCGTGGCGAGGCCTTCACTAAACCGGATCAACATTAAACCGGAAGACTAAAATCAAAGTTCACATGATAGCTTCTCTGCTCCTATAGTTTTTTTTTTCGCCCTTAATCTGGCCTTCTTATTTTAAAACATCAGACATCTTTAATTATTTCAATTCCGAAGTAAAGAGCATCATCAATTCTCTATTGTATTGTATTGCGACCAACGAAAGTTTGGCGAGAGAAGGAGAAAAATCAAGCCTAATTTTTGCGCGCGCATCAAAGGATTTTCGGGTACTTGGGGGCAAAGGGGCGTAGGGCCGACAAGCCCTCCCACCTTCAATACCTAATAATCAGCTGTCAGAAACACCCCACACAGTCATTTAACAATTTGCACACACGGCTGTGGTAAATAAAAGGAGCTTTATGTCTCCTTTCAGCGGCAGAACATTTGCTTGACCAACTCCAAAATGGATTCATCGGCGTGTTTTCTGTAGCGCGGCGAGGTCCCGCTGTCTCTTTTGTGCGTGTCCTGAGACAACACGGGCCACATGAAAGCGGACAACCGAACCGCCTTGTAAGGAGATCGGCTTTCAGAGGCAAATGTGTGTGGCTCGTCTCGCTGGGGGACCGCTTGCTGGGTGTCCATTCAGGCCCCGGGGAGAGGGTCTTTGCAGACAACATCAACAAACCGGCAAAAACCCGCATTATGAGGATTAGGATCCAGGTTTTTTTTTTTTTTTTTTTTTTATGCTGCCACAAATTAGCAACCAAACCCCCCGAGGTCGTGGGTATCTAATGTAGAACGCTGACATTCAATTACACGTTTCCAAGCACGGCTGCTCCCATTCATTTGGCCCTTTGTCATAAAAACCGAACCCCGTCTATTACTGTCGCCGGGCAAGCCACGGAGAAGAACTGCGCGCGCGATGAGTTGAGAAAATATTGTTGGAAACTCTGGAGCCTAATAAGTAAAGTCATCCTTTTACAGCTGTCGTTATTCTTTTTGTGTATGAGTGTCGTGTTATCACGTCAAGGTGGGCTAATTGCATAAAAAGTTTAATAAGCACTCCTGCATTTAGTGACTAAACCCGAAATAAACTAATAGGCTATTTATTTCGTTCGACCTTCCGCAGCGATTTGTAATCCCTGGTAGTCAGGATGGCCTTTCAAGTGTGCCCTGCATCACGCGGAAGTGTATGAAATAAACACTTCAGGTTGAAAATAATTTCACACAAACCCAGCGTGCATGAAGCCCCAATGCAAACAAATAAACATGACACAGAATGGACTACATCCTATTCCTGCGGTGGGTATAACTGATTTAGGCAACAATGTCCCCATCCATAAAGCGAGTGAAACACAGGCCTGAACAGTTTCAGCCGAATCTTTAAATGGTAAAGTTTAATTAGTTTGGAATAGTTTAATTAAGTAAGTACATAGACTATTTCTAGTGATAACCATAACTTTATGAATAGGGGTTAAGGATTAACACCCTACGCATGTAGGACAGCGGACGTATAAATCGCTGCGATTTCGCACTTCAATAACTTATCGAAAACATGTTTTAAAACTCACAAACATTTATTTTTTCCCGACTTTACAACAGAAATGACCTTTAACGTTCCTCATCTGTCTTTCTTTACATATAACAGCATTTTCACAGATTATTTCCAATGAAATAGATACGAACGTATGCACAACAATTGAAAAGAATGAGAGGTAATGCGCATTACACCAAAACCACGAACTTGTCTATTGACCACATAAAATTATAATAATAATTACAAATTCAATAAAGCATCGCCGTAAAGAGAAAAGGGCGGATAGTGGGAAACGTATAGTCTACATTTACAACCCCACTGTTACCGGCAATGTGCTTCAAAAACAATTTTAAACCTGAGTTTTAGGCCTCGGTCTGAACAGTGCTTTTTCCACAAACTCAACAAAATTTATAAAACGATATTAATAATAATCTTAAATGCCTAATTGACAAACGTCAAAAACAATTCCAAGTGAGCGAGGTGCTTAACCATTTAAACTACATTCTCTTTAGAAAACAGTCTGTCCTGGGTGAATATGGGGTCGAAGGATAGCGCCCCAGGGGAAGGCCCGAGTGCGTTCTCACGTAGTGACTTTAATGGGTCTTTCCCTTCTGCTTTATACATATTTACATGTCATAAATATATTTCTTCACGGAAGTTCTCTTTTTCCGTTGGACCAAGTCTAAGAAAGCACCGGGGGAATAATGAATGTTTCTAGTGCCGTAAAGAATCTGTATCCTACCTTCGCACATGTCGAACAAAAAAAAAAAAAAAACCTAAATGGCGTTTAGAGGATGACTGTGCTTTTTGTTTGGAGAATAATTAGAAATGACAGCCGCGTAGGTTTGTAGTTTTGCTGGAGTAAGTTTGTGCTCCTGTCGATTGCAGCAGGGTTTCTTGCGACAGATTCAAGTGGTTGGAGGCCGAGGCGATCGTGGGGGTGAGCATGGCCAGAATCTGAGCCTGGCTGCTTGGCTGTGCGGGGAAAGGTGACGCCGGAGGGTTGTTTCCCCCGATGATATTGTCTATGGAAAACGAAGGCCGACTTTGTGCGTTGGCGTCCGCCTTAAGGGGTGCGAGGCTGGGCAGAGTCGGACTGAGCTGTGGGTAGAAAGGCTTCCTCAGTTCGGCTCCTAAGAGCGAGGGGAGGGAGTGCGGCGCGGGGAAGAGCGAGTTCGGGGGAGGGAGCGCGCACTGTGCGTTCTGGAAAGGGAAGGCGCCTCCCGAATGGTGCGACGGGTATGGATGATGAGCATGGAAATTCTGCAGCTGAAGGCCATAGCTGTAGCCGTAGGGTCCATAAGAAAACCCCGGCAAAAATGCTCCAGGGTCCCTGAGGATCTCGTTTGACTGGTGCCTTTTGAAACGCTTTCTCCGCCGCAGAAAGCTCCCGTTGTCGAACATATCGGCTGACTCCGGATCCAGGGTCCAGTAGTTGCCTTTTCCCGGGTTGCCAGGCTCACGCGGGATTTTCACGAAGCAGTCATTGAGCGACAGGTTGTGGCGGATGGAGTTCTGCCAGGCAGGGAACTTCTCCCGGTAGTACGGGAACCTGTTGCTGATAAACTCGCATATCTCGCTCAGCGTCAGTCGCTTCTTGGGGCTCTGCAGAATTGCCATGGTGATTAAAGCGATGTAGGAGTACGGGGGCTTCACCAATGCGTTTTTCCCCGATTTTTCCGCCCCCATTGACCCTCCCCCGTCGTCTGCCCCCATCCCCATTTGGTCAGTCGGGCACTCGGAGCTGCTTAGACCGGGGGAAGATGAGCTCTCACCTGCGTTCTGGGACAGGTTGTCGTCCGAGTCATTGTCCAAGTGGAAGTCGTGGTGGTGGTGATGTAGGTATTTCCCGTCTTTGCCCACAGCGATATCTCCACCAACAACATCTATGTCCACATCATCGGACAGCGCAGAATTGTCGGACATATCCGTGCCTAGAGTCATTCTTGGAAGGTCCGTCAGTCGCGAGCTCTTACCTTCCGTGACGAGTTGGTGCAGCGGCTGCAATACTCCGCAAGCTGTGTGTTTGTGTCAGAGAGTCCAAAAAACACGCGGCCACTTTCATTCGCTTCTGAATACTCCCGGGTTTGTGTCCAAGAAGCAAAATACTTCCCTTACCGTATGCAATCGAAATTGAAGTCATGAAGAGAACATAAAGATTAGTGCAACAAACGCCTCAGCTGTGAACACGGCAGCCGCGACAGCGAGACATGAGAGCGGCACTATGCGCAAACGGAGATTCTCTTGCGGTTGAAGCGATTAAGAGCGCTAAGTTCTTATGGGAAAAAGTTTGAAATTAAATGCAATATCTTGAAATTCGTTAAATCTCATTAATTTTGAGACATTTTCCCTCAGACGTCTCGATTTGATCATCTGTATTCAATTATATTTTTGTCTTGGGATATCATAACGGCTATGCATGCTGGCTACTAGTATGTTCATTTTATGCACACGGACATAGCACCCGTGTCCCGTGCGAGCCGACCATTCCCTCCCCTCGCGGTTCTCTTTAAGTATTTATTTAGGCCAGGCTATCACGTGGTCGTGGTGTCACTTCTGTCAGGAAGTTGTCGAGGCAGTGAGAGAGGAAAAGAAGATTAAGAAAACATACTTTTACTCAACAAACGAAAGTCTCTCTCGATCAGCAACGCAGCCTTTCAATGGATTTTTCATTAAAGTGTATGTTATATTTAATTATGAACAGAAAATCTGAAAATGTACGTTGTTTGCCGAGCGTGACGTATAGAGGTGATTATGCTAAGTGTGTGACGTGTTTAGGCGCTTTTAGTGTCGGCCGCTGGCCTAACTTTGTATCTGTTAAATCCACTATGGAAGGTCTGATATTGTGTTTACCAACGGCCCCATTCTTTGGAATTAGCCTTTATAGAATTATTGAAATATTAATATGATTTATTATGTTTTTAACCTACTCATTTATGCAACTCGTATTGTCGCTAAACTTTAACTTAATTGCACGAAAACTGCACTTCATTTCTAATTCGCTATTAGGCTACAATATATCAGAGCATTGGGAATAAGATCTGAGTTAACGTTTTCATGGGCTAATTACCAGGCTTGTAGGCTTGTAATTTGTACAGCCTAATATTTCAAACGGGGAAACAGACGTTGAGGATAGCGTACCAATACCTGTAATGAAATCCACATCTGTTTTGTTTTGCTCTGTTGCTCTGACGATGGAGCATTCAGATACGTGTAGATAGGCCTATCCAATTTACTAAGCAGGAATGAAATTAAAATGAACTAAACTCTTGAATATTTTACTCCTTGATTTAACGCAACAAATGAAAATTGTAATTGATGTGATTGAAATGTCTAAATAATTATGTTAGTAATTATTTGCATTTGCAAAAAATTCAGGACCGAATAGATGTTCAAGGAAAGGATGCGTCTTTAAGTAAACCAATTTGCTCTTCAAACTCGTTCATTTAATGGGAAGGATTTTACTTTTAATTGAGCGATTGGCCCGCACCTGAAGTTCGTCGTTGTTTCATATTTATGTTTTTATATATATATATATATATATATATATATATATATATATATATATATATATATATAATTGAGCCCTTTATTATTCAAGGTTTTTGCAGCGAAAATAAACGGTCACAACAAATATCGATATTGCGCTCTTTTTTTCGTTCTGCCGTTTTCGCCGACAGGGATGCATTGAACCTCATGTTCTGAGAAGCACATTCGCTCCTGTGATGAATGCATGTATTTTTTGGTCGCATTGCTGTCGCAGTTTTGTTATTGTTTCTGCCTCATAAAAAACCGTTTCTGTAAGCACACTCATCACATACACACACGCACGCACGAACACATAGAGTGAGAAAAAGAGAGGGAAACATACGACAGAATAATAATAATAATAATAATAATAATAATAATGAAGTGTACGAAGAAGAAATGCATGCTGTGAAAATAAATAAATCAGGAAAATAATCAGTTTTCCATGCTGCAGGAACTAGTCCAGAGTGCCGAGATCGGCAGTAACGGGTCATAATGAGAAAAAAAAAAAACACAAAATATTTGATCACAGTTGTGGCATAAGTGAAACTTTTACATTCACAGGATTCCAGTGGTTTGTATTATTTATTTATTTATGGAGGGCAGTGTACAACAGTACCGTGTACAGTATAATTTAGGCCTGTCCTCCTCACCACGCGACATATTAATCCATTCAGTCATTTATCTTGACCAACAGACATCACATGATTTTTTTTTTTTCAACTTGGCGTTTCACCGTTTCTGCTATTAAGCATATTTATATTAATATTGACATATTAGGCTCTCTATAATGCCTATGCGTTGCATTAACTTAACCTTGGTTAGCTTGCAGATCATTCGAATGAGTAATCGCTTTCCCCACCCGTTTTTCTAGAACCGTAGAATTTTGAATATCCGATCATATATTCAGTTATAAATACAGCCTACACGCATATTCGTCACGGTATTTATGCCACGTTATACAACTTTGAAATAAGGCAACTTATCTTCATTAATTAAAAATCTGTGGTTGATATGATTCCCAAGTTAACTGACATTTTTCATATTGACATTTTTCATTCAATTGATCGTCGGTCTGTGCAATGAATGGAGACAAACACACATCTATGGTATTTGTGCATCTCGGGGAAAACGCGTTTAGTAGTGCAAAAACAAAGTAGGCCAATCGGAGATAACATTAAAAATAAATAAAAAAGAATCAGAACTCAATACGTATTAGGTGCAGGACCTGTTTCCTAAGCATATTAATATATTTATTACTCGTGAAAATGATACATTGTCAAATTATACAATTTTGAACAGAATGGGCAAAAGCCTACCTAAGATTTTCTAAAGCAAGCGAATCAAGTTCACTAAAAAATCACTAGTAAGACAAATCGTGCCGTGAAAAATTACCGATTATAACATGCAAACTCATTCTGTCGCTTTACGATGCAGAGTAATTCCACTTGCTGTAGATCTATCTGTCATTTTTCCTCCAAAATCATTTCTCACGGGTTTCATGTTTACCAAGTCATCCACTCATAACACCATCAATCTACATTGTTTGAATAATTCACATACACTCAAGGACACACAGGCACATATACTACATAAAACACTAGCGCATTCCTCTTCAACCTGCTCCAATTTGTCTTCGTCACAGATAGTGGCTAGGCAATACGAGATCCGCAAAGTTTGCGAGTGCCTATACTGCTCGCAAAATAAATGATGACTTCGTGACCCATTAGGGAGCAAAAACTAGCGTGCACTGCAATAGCCTTCAATCGGCACCCCAGCCCTCGCCGGATCCGACAGCAGGCGCATTAGGAACAACGAAGTGTAAAATGAATTTTAAGGATGTCTTAACAAACCAGGGGACAAATCCAGGTCTCGCATGCTGCTTACTTCCTCGATGAACTTCTTTCTGTGAATCCTTTACAGTCTTGAATTCTACAAATCCAACTCGGTCATGAAATATACGGTCCAGTCACTTATTGATGTATAACAACAAATCCAGAAAAAAAATCAATGAGCTTTTTGTGTGGAGGCAAACAGCTGACTGTTTCCATCAAAAATAGGATATAACAGCAATGAAGTGTAGTCCAGAAATTTTCTCAAACGCTAGGGCAGATTGGCAATGTGCAATGTTTAAGAATAACTTCACTAATAATAGGCCTAAATGATCTGAAACCATTCTTATTAGCCTCTGATAAGAAGGCTTATTAGCCTCTATTTCGAACTGATCGAGTTAATGTGGCCTCTGGTAGGCTGCACTGAGTTTTTGTTGAGGACACGCTTAGCCTTCGCTGCCGGAACCTTATAGGCCTACCTCCTGCTATGTCTCCGAGGTAGCCGGGAAACAGCGAACCGTGCCTGTGAGATTTGCGGCCTAGCGGCTGGAGAAAGTAGGTTATCGGAGCCGTCCATCTCGTCCTTTCACTCAGAGTTTTCTTTAACGACACGCTCGCTCACTCAAGCCACTAAGCCCCTCTCCCTTTCCCCAGTCTTCGCTGGGTCGTCAGCTGGCAGCGGTCGCATAACTCACTTCACCGAGCCAAAGATCCTGACAGCTGCCCTGGAGCACGGCCAAATCGCCAGGTCACGGTTTATTTCGCTGCCTTTTACGCCTGCAAACATCTTGTAAATCTGAATAAGATGTTTCTAATATTAATCCCGGATAGTATTAAATAATGGGCTAATAGATTAAATATCGCTTTCATTAGCACCTGTTCTAGTTGAGCTTATGCTACATGCACTACAAACAATGGTGCCCAAAAAAAAAGTAATTGGATAGCAAATTTTGCTTGGTGATCAGACACTGCAGGTAACTGTTGAGGCTGTAGGCAGGTAAATATCGAGCCCAGGGGTCAGTAGTGATGAGTATGAATGCTCAGTGTGTCATTCTATGATCGCAGAAAAACTGCCAAAGAATTTGTTAATTGTCAGAAGCACGCAATTTAAATAATAGGAAATTAGCATAAATATAGGCATTCCCTCTATAAAGATATGAAGCCGTGCTTACTACGGGTCTACGTGTGGCTGAAAACAGAAGTTCTTTTTCAGGAGAAGAAGACAGCAGCAGTACGAATCGACCTATGTGTTAATCTTTGTGTGTCACGGTTTCCCCATCTAGTGGCTAAAAAGGGTAATTGAGTTTTTGACCGCACGAGCAGTGTTTTCCATTTGATTTGGCTTAATTCGCCGGATTTCCCTCAGCAGCCAAAGAAGCAAATTACTCGTCCTTTTTACTGTGACTATATTGTGTATATCTTCTTCTTCTTCTTCATTATTATTACCTCCGCCAAGGTGGTTATGTTTTCACCCGTTTGTTCGTCTGTCCGTCTGTCTGTCTGTTAACAGATAATTCAAAAAGTTATTAACGGCTTGGCACAAAATTTGGTTGGATGATTGGTCGTAGTTCAAGGATGAGTTGATTCAGTTTTGGAAGTGATCCAGAACATATTTTGGATTCTGTATTTGGAAGAATTAAAATACATTTGTCCAACGCCGGTCTGTGTGATATTTCTGACCGGATAACTCAAGAAGTTTTGAAGAATTTGGCACAAAAATGATCAGGATGATGGGTGGTAATCCATGGAAGAGTTGATTTAATTTTGGAAGTGATTTGGAACATATTATATAACCAAAAGAACAGATATGAGGCATGGCAGAGGTATGGGCTCTACCGAGTGCCCTCTAATTATTATTATTATTGTAATAAGTTGTAGTAGCTGTAGCAGTAGTAGTTGTAGCAGTAATGGTGGTATAGTAGTAGTAGTAGTAGTGGTAGGAGCAGCAGTAGTAATATAGTAGTCGTAGTACCAGTAGCAGTATTAGTAGCAGCAGTAGTTGTAGCAGTAATGGTAGTATAGTAGCAGTAGTAGTAGTAGTAGTAGCAGCAGCAGCAGTAGAAGTAGTTGTAGCAGTAATGGTGGTATAGTAGTAGTAGTAGTGGTAGCAGCAGCAGTAGTAATATAGTAGTCGTAGTAGCAGTATTAGTAGCAGCAGTAGTTGCAGCAGTAATGGTAGTGTAGTAGTAGTAGTAGTAGTAGTAGTAATAGTAGCAGCAGCAGTAGTAGTAGTAGCAGCAGCAACAGTAGTAGTATAGTAGTAGTAGTAATATAGTAGTCGTAGTAGCAGTAGCAGTATTGTAGTAGTAGTAGTAGTAGTAGTTTGTAGCAGTAATGGTAGTACAGTAGTAGTAGTAGTAGTAGTAATAGTAGCAGCAGTAGTAGCAGCACCAGCAGCAGTAGTAGTATAGTAGTCGTAGTAGCAGTAGCAGTATTGTAGTAGCAGTAGTAGTTGTAGCAGTAATGGTAGTATAGTTGTAGTAGTCATGGTATAGTAGTAGTAGTAGAGGTAGTAGTGCTATTGTTGTTATTACAGCAAATATACTTGCTGCTGTTGTATAATTATCAACCTCAAATCATCTATGGGCAATGAAAATGAATGGTGTCAGGCTACCGCTGCTGTTTCATTATTACACCGCCTTGCATCATTTTTGCTGTATGAAATCCAGTGCATGTTTTTTACCAATTTTGGGGTGCTGATTCCAAAAATAGTGTCTGTTTTGCTCCAGCAAGTCACATTTTCTCACGATGTATGATGCGCACTTCATGGCATTGTCACTTTCGACAACCACTTGTAAGGACAAGAAGTCTTTTATCACCCCTTAATCACCATAAAAACTGCCACAAAGACATGATTTCCATCTTCCTCTTAGCCAGGTGAGAACCATTTGTTCAATTCTGGGCTGATTTTCACATATATGAATGATTCTAAAGACATTATTTTAGGCCTAATTCTGATTTCAGGCTTAGTAATATGGCCACAGAGAGAATAAAATGCAAGCGTGATCTGGATGTTTTCTGCTATATCTGTGGGTGTTTCACTGCACCCAACAGCAACAGAAAATTACAGTCTTTGTGACAAAAGTAATATATGATAAAATAAAGAAAATCTTCTCTCTGATTTTGTGAAAAAAAAAAATATGTACATGACAGAAACTTTTTACTTGCATTTTTAAACTCGGCATCCTCAAATTAGGGAATATGAGGCCTATTTGGGTATGAGCAGAAAGTTTTTTTTTTTACAACATGCAGGGTGGTGTAATTCTTAATTTAGGCTTAACGTTAACTCCACCTTTGGGTGTCTGTGCTTTTGTGTGTTTGTGCATGCATGCATGTGTGTGCATGTGCATGTGTTTGTTTGTATGTGTGGTGTGTCTGCGTGTGTGTGTGTGCGCGTGTGTGTGTGTGCGTGTGCATGCACTCGCTCGTGTGTGTAAACATGTCCTAAGCACATTGAGGGGAACTATTTTTAGGAGAGCATTTGTATCTACTATGAAAGGAGTGGTACATGACAACTTTTAGCTGGCAAAGTGACTATTATAGAGAAGGAAAGTCGCTCTCATTCCCCCAACTGTTGGTGGAACAGGGGGGAAGGTTGTTCTTGTTCCCCTGGTAAATCTAAGACACCATTCAAATGGCATCAAAAAGATTCACTCAAAGATGTTGCTCAACGGTTGGGGAAATAGCCTTTGCCTTGAACTTATTATGATTTAGCTTTATTTTAAAAAGTATTGTGCGTAGAAATGGTTCGCAGTCAGAAAAATCTCCCTGAGTTCTGAGATTAGCTAAAATTATTTGGCCCACTCCAGTCACCTGCACGAGGAGGTGTGTGTGTGTGTGTGTGTGTGTGTGTGTGTGCGTGTGTGAGCGCTCATCGGTGTTGGGAGAAGTTAGACCTGAAGGCTTTAAGCTGACAGGAAATCAGGTGATGCGGTATAAAAAGCCACAAAGTCCACAGGGCAAGTGAGATGATGTAGTTGAGTTGGGTTAAGCTTAGGACTTCCATACAGACAAATAAGGTTTCACTCAAAAAAATGAAACCCTATGAAATGTTAGATTTACTTCATAATGTTATGTCAACTGGTTCCACAAAACTGAGTTAAGTACATTCCACTCAATGCAATTAATTAAACTGGCCAAAAATGTTAGAAGTCTAATAAAGGTTACGCAAAGCTATTGTGTGGAACCAGTTGACATAACATTATTAAGTAAATCTAACATTTCATGGGGTTTCATTTTTTTGAATGTTGAATCCAATCTGTGATCATGTGTACTTTTATTATTTTTAGACTTAGTTGGCATTGATTTCAATTTTATGTATAATTTTCATTTCTCAGCTGCAGTTTGGTTAACCTCGGGCAAAAAAAACCTATTTGGTCAGGTTTAGGTAACACACCAACCTCTTTAAGCTTAGGCACCAAAACTATATGGCTAGGTTTAGGAAAATATCATGGTTTTGGTCAAAAAAGACCATTTTAAAGTGTTAACCGCGCCCTCAAAAGGCTTTCTAGCAGAAAGCAGTCAGGGCCAGCCTCTCTCGCACCAGCCACACCAGCTCTTTAGTGTTGCCCAAGCCCGACATCTAGTGGACACGATATTCATAGCATCAACATCTAAAATTATATGATCTGAGGTGACATTACGCAAAAAAGTAGGGCTACCCTTGACCTAGATGGAAACGGGTCGTGACCGTGTGCGTAGCTTTCTTGTCATGACGCGATACCCATAGATTGTATAAAAAGATGGACGAAGTTACTGTGACGTCACCCATTGGTTTCAGCATACCATTTAGGAAGCCTCGATTTTGGCAATTTGAACAGCACCATTTTGTCATTTTGAAACCGGATGTGATTCCTATTGGACGAGAGCGTGAATTGAATATCCGGGGAGGAGCGTGGCTCTGGATCTGACCGTATCGGACGAGGACCAGAGGATAGCCACGCCCTTAAAACATATTCTGACCTTATTCTAGTCTACTTGGGACCATAATTTACAAAAATGAACATCAGGATATATCGAAGGAGACTTGAAACTTGCGATAGATACCATAAAATGATGTGGAAAATCATTATTGAAATAATAAATCAGGTGGCAAAGTAGGGTCATTTTCTCATAGACTTCAATAGCATTGAACTTCTTTCTGCAACCACCGACGTCGCCATCTGCCGGCCATTTAATATAATGCAAATTTTTGAGATTTCCGCATCGGCCTCACTTTTCAGACCCGGGTACTGCGTCCATCTTTTTATACAGTCTATGGCGATACCTACAGTCTTCTCGGTAATTTACCATTCTCGACAGACAGATAAACAGACAGACAGACAGACAGACAGATGGACAAATAGGTAGATGTTGGTGTTGGTCGGCTAGTAGGTTATGATTTTCCCTCCGGTGGAATAATCCCCAATGCGCCAGTGCAGTGATGGGGACACTGTACTGAAGGAGACAACTTCTTTCGAATGAGATGTTAAAGCAATTCTTACCTTTCTGGGATGTCGCACAGCACTCACTAAAAATTTTAACATGAACAACTCCGCCTCCCTCCGAAGTCCCACCCTCTTCCCCCCGATTGTCAGACTTCTCCTACGAAAAAAAATATAACTGAGTTCATAAGACTACAAAGGTAACTAAACGTTACGAGGGCATTTTATTTTATACCACATATAGAATTGAATATTATTTAATTACTGTTGGTTAGTTTTCACTTACCGGTGCCTCTGAATCTGACTCCATTGACCCGTTTCACTCGCGCTGCTCACTTGCTCGCGCCGCACGAAATATTTTTTTTCGTAGGAGAGTGAAACGGGTCAATGGAGTCAGATTCAGAGGCACCGCTATGAAAACTAACCAACAGTAATGACATAATATTCCATTCTATATGTGGTATAAAATAAAATGCCCTCGTAACATTTAGTGACCTTTGTAGTCTGACGAACTACCATTAACGTCATTATTGTAATTATAGCATTTCAGCACCCGTTTGTTTACAGTCAAATGCGTCGTTTTTTTCTGCCAGAGAGGCGCGTGACTCGCAAGCGGTGACAGCTATAGGCAACTGGTAGGGGCGCTGCGACGCATGACAGACAGAAAGCTCGGCAAATCATTTTATTCGGACCGAAGAAAATGATTGGTCAGACTTTTATCAGAAATATATGAGAATTGAATATTGAAGAGTTTCAACACCTGGTGGATTTCTTTTACATTTTAGTGTGCTGTACGCTTATTAGGAGCATTTTAAGATTACAAAACAAAAGTGTAAAAATACCAGAAAGGTAAGAATTGCTTTAAACTGAGGTCCTGACTCTCTGTGGTCATTAAAGATCCAGTGACGCTCTTTGATAAGATTAGGGGGTTCCCCGCTGTGATGGCTAAATTCCCAACCTGGCTCTTTCAACCTGACACCTAATCATCCCCTGATCTAACTGGCTGTGCAAATTGTCCTCTCCCTCTCCACCTCAACCCCCAGGGCTCCCTTGAAAAAGATATTTCAATCTCAACGGGCTTCCCTGGTTAAATAAAGGATAGATAGATAGATAGATAGATAGATAGATAGATAGATAGATAGATAGTTGAAACTGTTGACCTAGTCTCGAGATACCTTGCAGGTAGCCCGAGTGATGACTACTGCGGTCATGCTTGCGTTTGGTGTTTCATTCACTTCCAGCCCACAGACGCATGAGTTTCACACATGGATAGGTATGCATAAGGTTTCATCTGGTGCTGCGCTTCTAAAGTAAATTCACATATGGCGAGCTTTGACCTGGGAATGCACACACCATACATTCGTTCGGCTAATAGAGGACCTTGGGCATACACTCTCCTGCCAAAAAAAAGTCTCACGCTCCAGTATTTCATTGGATCGCCTCAGCTTAGATTACTGTACGCATTCACCATGGTGTCGTTTTGGTAAGCTCATGCAATGCCGCAACATTTATTTCTGCACAGAGCTGCATTAATTTTTCGCCAAGATTTAGTATTGATGATAGAGGAGAGTCTGATGGCAGCGTAAAGTCATCTTCCGTACATGCCAAAGATTCTCAGTGGGGTTAAGGTCTGGGCTCTGTGGTGGCTAATTCATGAGTGAAAATGATGTCTCATGTTCCCTGAACCACTCTTTCACTATTTGAGCCCAATGAATCCTGTCATCATCATCTTGGAATATGCCCGTGCCATCTGGGAGGGAAAAAAATCTATTTTTGGAAAAATCTGGTCATTCAGTATTTTCAGGTTGTCAGCTGACCTCATTTTAGGGGACATGTTGTTTCTGAACCTGACCTGACCAACTGAGGCAGCCCCAGAACATAACACTGCCCCCACAGGCTGGTACAGAAGGCATGAGGCATGATGGGTGCATCACTTCATCCATCTCTCTTCCTACTCTGATCCGCCCATCATTCTGTAACAGTGTAATTCTGGACTCGTCAGACCTCATGACATTTTTCCTCTGCTCTAGAATCCAATCTTTATGCTTCCTATCAAATTGAAGCCTTTTCTGATTAGCCTCATTGATAAGTGGTTCTCTTAAGACTACACAGCTGTTTAGTCTCAATCCCTTGAGTTCTCTTTGTATTGTGCACGTGGGAATGCTCTTACTTTCACATTAAACATAGCTGTGAGTTCCACTGGTGATTTTTTTACGACTTGATTTTCACCAAACATTTAAGTGATCTCTGATCACAGTCATTCAAGATTTTTTTTCCGACCACATTTCTTCCTCGAGGATGATGGTTCACCACCATCATTCCCGTTTTAATAATGGGTTGGACTGTTCTTAACCCACTTTTAGCACTTTCGGTCATTTTGTGTGATGAGCGTGGTACGATTTTCAGGTTCGTTGCGTGATGCGCTGAAATTGAGCATTCTGTGGTTGCATTGTGACCGCGGCACTCGACCGCCAGGCGTCGCTATAAGATTAATTACCGAGCAGCACGGGAAAAGTTACAGAAACAAGCTAGTGCCTGATCAGATGACGTGGTCAAAATATCAGATTTATGTAAGAACAACACTTAAGACAGGAGGCCTTGATTAGCCTGTTTGAGAAATTCTTCGTAATCATACAGAGACCGCAGGACCGCAGCAGTGCTTGAGATGGGACAGGCTTGGAGCATGCGCCGATGATTGCAGAGGCTCCCGCTCCAGTGATAATCGTTATGATGTTGCCATATCAGTGGTAAAAAATTCCTGAAAATCCCACTCCGCTGGCTGCGTCTGAAAATCTCCTCTGCGTGACAGTGAAACGATGATGTTAGACTGTACAATATAAATATGAACTTTTTCATTAAATGAAATCAAGATAAAGACAGGAAGGTGCGTATGGAAACTAATTTTATATGAATTATACAAATGAACTAAGGCTCGCTGTTTCATCGAGACGCGAGTTTCTGGCGATGTCGTTTTTAAAAGGCATTTGCTACGGGTACGGAAGTTTTCCAATGCATTTCAATGTAGAGAGGTACGACAGTCCCAATTTCAAACTCTGCCCTAACCTAACCCTGACCCTAACCCTGACCCCTAACCATAACCCTAACCCTAACCATAATCTCTAATACTTATACTAATCCCTTCCAATCGGCTGCCTTACCCAGAAATCTGCCGTATCTCTAGACACTTCGTTTTTAAAAACAGGCTTAGTAGTTCCTTATACCCAGATACCGGTCTTTAAATCTATTGACCGCCTGGCCTTTTAACCTACTGCTGTATAATATTGCATTCTTGGCGGTGAACGAAAAACAAGGGGTATTACATATGTTGATAGGGAACCAGGTCAGGCATCTCAAATAACACGACATGAACATGCACTTGGTCTGTTAATGTGTTGATTTTTTAAAATTTAGTTTACCATCCCTTCGATATTACTTTCATTTTGAACTGTTTATTTTATTTATTGCTTTGCATAACTTGCATTAAACCTAGCTTTATGCGTCATCACTGCGAACGTGACAGTTTCTTTCGCAACAAATTACATTTTAAGCTTGGTTTAAGAGACCCAGATCTACGCATTGTAACTGATGCAGCTGGCTTTTGTCTCGCTCCCCTGAGCGTTGGGACATGGAAATAATGCAGTTTCCAATTCGTTGTTGTTTATAGCGCCTGCCCGTGTCTTCAAATTTAACATCAAATAAATAGCCCATTGGTATTGCAGCGAAACCCATACCCAACCTTTTTACGCCCAGTTGGTGGATATATTGCCAGTGTACGCCTATTGGCCTAAATGCCAAATGGGCTACGTTAAACTAAACGTCTAACATGGGCTACCAATCTCGATTAAAGATGACAATACAGATGGTCAATTCGTTTAAACTCTGAATAATTCAGATTGACGTGAAGGTTATGCATTTCACTCGCCCAACCTCTGGAGTTTGCGCTTATTTTTTAAATAATGCTCAGCAACAAGTTGAGATGTTAATATTGTTAAATTTACTGTACTCCTACTCTTAAACTTTTAATGGGTATCATAGTGTTACTTGAGAAAATGTCTATGCCGTAGGCAACATTAATTGAACTTAAAATAACGAACGCTTGATTGATTTTGAATGACTTCATGAGGGGTTTAAAGTAATAATAATAATAATAATTTTAATTTATCATTGTCATTATATGACGAAGATGGCGAAGAAGAGGAAGGGGAAGAATTGATACGATTCTGAGTTAAAATTAACAACTCAGCAAATAAATTAAAGAGCGCTTTCAGTGAAAAAAACAGTTGCTGAAACTGCTGCTTAAAGGATATATGACAACATGGCACTTTTATATCATTACAAGAAGCGATGCAAGATCACGATACATTTGTGGGGGGTCACTGCTGAGCCATGAAAGAGCTGTCTAGGTGCTGTCTGAGGAGAGGTGCTCGGCGCTTCAATAATTACTATTTGCCTATCATTATTATTATTAGTAGTAGTAGTAGTAGTACTAGTAGTAGTAATAGTAGTAGTAGTGAATACATAAATTGTAGCAAACGATAAATCGAACATCCTAATGCCAGAATCCTTCTGCAGCCCCGCCAAAAATGCGAAGTTTCTTCGATGAAGTGGTACCAGTTTTTAAGACATGCTAGACACAGAAAAAAATGCATGATCGTTACAAAAACACATTTATTACTTTACATGTAGGCTACCATCATTTAACAATGAAGACATTGAAGAAATTATGATATTAAACGTAACGCATTCTCAATCCTGGCCCAAAAAATCTATAACGGAATACAACTGAAATAGCTTAGTTTCAAATGACATTACATCGAAGATAGTTTTGCTGGCCTAATATAAACAAAACATCTGATTTGATATAGCTAGTTTGGTAGAATAGTTTACAGAATTTTCTCCACATCCTTGAACGTACTTAAACCTTTTTGCAAGATACATGGAAGGTAACGCCACGAGCCAATTTGCATCGAAGTAAAAAAAAAAAAAAAAAACAGACATTAACGTATCAAATATACTCTACAGTGTCAATCAAGATAAGTGACAAAGGTCTATTACACACAGTATTATTACAGAAAACATGAAGACTTTGGAATGTAGTTTCCTTTCTCATTGAATCAAATTAAAAAGATGGGAGAGAAAGCATATTTCACCGCTGTATCTGAGTGACACAGGATATTTAAAAAATGAGTCTGTCAAAAAGTTAGGAGTCCAAATCTGTCAGTACTGTTGTTACATGTAGCGCTCCAACCCCGAGGGGAAGTTCGCCTGTCGCATATAGGAGTTGTTGTACGAGTTCATTGGAGGGCCAGAGAGCCCGAGCAGTTGCTCTGTGTGGTCGGCGCAAGACCCTGCGCGTACGGCCGGCAAAGAGAACCTGTTTCCGGGGCAGTACACCTGAGAGCTTCCCGGAGAGAAGCTGGGCTGTGCCATGGCGGGTAGGTGCGGCGGAGAGGCAGAGGAAGAGTAAGGATAAGCTCCGGCCAGGTTTGAGGAAAGGCTACCTGCGCCTCTGCTTAGCATACTCGCGGCGGGGTTCACAGTCTGTGTTTGGAAGCATGATGATGGGTCTGCGCTGCCAACTGAGCAGCTGGTGGCAATTGGGCCCAGTTCTCCGCCGCTGAGCCCCAACCCCTGCTGGTTAAGATCGCCCCCTGAGCCGGCCTGCATCGCCGCTTGCTGGCTGATGAGATTGTCGATGCTGAACATCCTGTGTTGACCTTGCGCGGGCACACCTGCCGAGGCCTGGTAATGGTGCAGCATCGCCGGGTGTGGGGATCCCGCCGCCTGCGAGCCGTAGCTCGCCCCCATTGCAGGGTAGAGCGCGTTGGGGTAAGACGGCCTGCCCATGGGCGTGGGGGTGAAAGCACTCGACCCCTGCATATACCCCGGGTAGGTACTGACGTCAGTGCGCTTGAATCTCTTTCTCCTGCGTAAAAAGCTACCGTTGTCAAACATATCTTCGGCGGCCGGGTCCAGTGTCCAGTAATTGCCCTTTCCCGGTCTGCCTGGCTCACGGGGAATCTTAACAAAGCAGTCGTTAAGAGTGAGATTGTGTCGGATGGAGTTTTGCCACTTTTTTGAGTTCTCACGGTAGAAGGGGAAGCGCTCCATAATGAACTTGTAGATGCCCCCCAAGGTGAGCTTTCTCTCGGGAGAGTTAGCTATGGCCATAGCTATCAGTGCGATGTAACTGTACGGCGGTTTCCCTCGCTGAACAGGCCTCTTTCTGCGCCGGCTCCCGGTCGGCGGTTGATGGTCGTCAGTGTGCCCAAGGGGAGCGACCTCCGTCGAATTTAAGTTCGGGCTCCCGCCGCAGGGTTCAGCTTTAATCAAAACGCCGTCTTTGGACCGAGCCTGAGAAAGCAAAGATTGTGTGGGAACCGGGGAGTCCAGGTTGACGTTGGGAGACACACCCACGGGACTAGCCGCCTCCGCTGGCGAGCGCTGGGTCTCAGCCGTCATGTTGCACATGCCCGAGAGGTAAGAGAAATTTGCCAAATTCATAAAAGAGACTTGCTAATAATTCGTTTTTGAAGGCGCTTTCCCTCTCCTCCTTACATGAGGGAATCTCGGTATACAAAGAGGAATTCTCTCCTTGCAAATACGTTCCGTTTCTCTCTGGTTGTTCGTGTTTTTTGTCATACAAACCTCTCTCTCTCTCTCTCTCTCCTCTCTCTCTCTTCGTCTACCCCTCTGTCTTGTTTGTCTTTGCAGGTGTGCGCTGTGGACAGTCTTATTAGCCAAATCTGAAGTGACGACACCGACTCCCCCAGTGACAGGGTGACGTCCCCCTTGACTGACAGCAGAGCTCTAATTATTACAGGAGGACTGGTTACCAAGCTATTGACTGGGCACTGAGAAAACCTCTGCCTACTAACAGCTGACCCTGGCGAGCGCGAGTCGCCTTTGCTTAACTTTTGTCACATCTTATTATTCAAATTATTTCATTGTCAGCGAAAGTAGTTCGAGCATGGCACCTTTCTCGTAACAACTGTTGGCACAAAAATAAATAGGCTACAACGACGTGTCAGTCAATAATTTTTTAAAAATATTGTTTATGTTAAGAGATTCGATTAATTGATTTGAACGAATGCAAGGCTGTATTTTGCTTCGTTTTGTTTCCTTAAATCATGCCTGGTTTTGTTTATTCAACCATTGTACTCACGGAGAGGCAGCAACGCAGGCTGTCATTATTTCCCAGGAATTTCTCAAGTAGCTGCCCCCGGAAGTTCCGTTATGTTTTAGTTTGATATCAATTGCATACCTTTAAAAACTACCCTAACAATTATAAACTGCTGAAGTTTGGAATAGCCTAATTTAATCTGTGTGTAGGGCGCCACACGTGTGAAAGCCTTTACATAAAGCGGCCTTTTTGCGCAACGTTTTTTTCCCCCAATATATTGCCTTATGTTGAAGTCCTTTTTTTTCCAGTGATATTATAAATTGCGTTATTTCTGGACGACATATCTTGTTAGAAAACAGGATCAAGACTTTCCGGCCTTTTGAGTAAACTGGGATGACGCCACTCATTAGCTCAGCTAAAGAAAAGAAAAAACTTTCAGTTCCTTGCGGGTACAACGGAACTAGAAGCTTAAGGTGAAATGGGGCTCATTAAACTCGCTGCTCACTTGGGCGAATCGATCTGGTATCCAAAATTAGCGTCCCGGGGGATAAGAGATGTCGCGCTTTATTTTTCTGGCTTTCCTTTATTCTCAGTCCGGTACTTGCATGCCAGTTGTATCACTCTTTTTCACGGGAGAAAAGCCCTTGGCAGGAATGCATGCTGACATTGATGATATTTAAAAAAAAATGTAGATTACTTACAGTGCTGACGAACGGGAAAAGAATTACCTCAAGTTTAAAACGTCTTTTTTTAAGGGCACTTGTGTCGATTGGAACTACAATGCGGGCCTGAAGTCAGAAGTTTAATGCTGAATGATGTCAGCGTTAGGCTCATGATTTCTCTTGGAGTTGATTTAATTCTGAACGTGTTTGTGCGTGAATGATGAGGAAGACCCCTCTGTCAGTTCACTCAGTGGTTCTTGGCGGAAGGACCGCAAAGGAAATGGGTCTTTTGTCATATTATTGGCCTACTTAAAACGTGTAAATAACATATTACTCCAGACTAACACGTGTATCAGGAGTCTTAATGTATATTAACTTTACACACAATGGACATGTGCGGAAAAAAAAGAAAACTGCTTCGTCACTAACAATGGTAATAATGGTAGATAAAAATAAATAAACTTCGAATGTATCACTATGTCTTTCTCCATCTGTTTCTATATCCATTCATCCGTCTATCCATCTTGCCATTTGTTTTTTTTTTACCTTGCTCATTACTGCTTTATGATTGATGTACAACAATTGCGTAATTATGATTTTGTTAGTATGATAAACAATGCTAAATATATAACAAATTCCTAATACACTTGAAATACAAATTACGATAGTCAAACGTGCAAATGTCCCTTTTGTTGAACAATAACTGGTAAAAGTACAATAACCAGATCAAATACCCCAAACAATACAAATGATTGAGAGGGCGTGGTACCTCTCTTCCTCTCTCCATTTCTCTGGCTTTATCTTTCTTTCTCTCCTTCTCCATCTCCCTTTTCCTCTCTGCCTCCCTGGTTTTCAGTCTCTTTTTCCCTTTATCTCTCCCTCCCTCCCTTTATCGCTCTCTCGTTTTGCTTAGGATGAGGGTACATCTAGCCCAGGAATAACACAGATTGAGCTGTGCTCTTACAAACTGAGTATTCAATCCTTCAATTAAAACATAAAAACTGGCTCACAAAACACAATCAATTGAGCTGTCAAAGCTTTCTAAGTGATCGTCGCTTTAGTATAGATTTTTATTTTTGGAGATCAAAGAGAAGCGTTCACAGGGAGAGAAAATATTATTCTTCTGACGAAAGTTTGTTTTCAGAAGTTAATAAACACTCCGCGTGAGGCCAGGAATGCACCCACTTACACAAGCGTGTGCCCCAAATGCAGGTCAGATTGCCATCTTAGATAGATAGATTTACTTCAATGAACCCTGTCAGGTAATTATGCCCCTGCATTTGACCCACACTGGTTAGTTAATAGCAGTGGGCAGCCACAGTGTAGCACCCTGGGACAAAATCCAGTTCTAAAGCCAGAGCCTCGGTCAGGGACACTGGTGGGAGTGTTCCTATAGAGCATGTCTTTCTAAAGCCAGAGCCTTGGTCAGGGACACTGGTAGGAGTGTTCCTATAGAGCATGTCTTTCTAAAGCCAGAGCCTTGGTCAGGGACACTGGTAGGAGAGTTCCTATAGAGCATGTCTTTCTAAATCCAGAGTCTTGGTCAGGGACACTGGTAGGAGTGTTCCTATAAAGCATGTCTTTCTAAAGCCAGAGCCTTGGTCAGAGACACTAGTAGGAGTGTTTCTATTGAGCATGTCTTTCTAAAGCCAGAGCCTTGGTCAGGGACACTGGTAGGAGTGTTCCTATTGAGCATGTCTTCCTAAAACCAGAGCCTTAGTCAGGGACACTGGTAGGAATGTTCCTATAGGGCATGTCTTTCTAAAGCCAGAGACTTGGTCAGAGACACTGGTAGGAGTGTTTCTATAGAACATGTCTTTCTAAAGCCAGAGCCTTGGTCAGGGACACTGGTAGGAGTGTTCCTATAGAGCATGTCTTTCTAAAGCCAGAGCCTTGATCAGGGACACTGGTAGGAGTGTTACTATCGAGCTTGTCTTTCTAAAGCCAGAGCCTTGGTCAGGGACACTGGTAGGAGTGTTCCTATAGTGCATGTCTTTCTAAAGCCAGAGTCTTGGTCAGGGACACTGGTAGGAGTGTTCCTTTAGAGCATTTCTTTCTAAAGCCAGAGCCTTAGTCAGGGACACTGGTAGGAGAGTTCCTATAGAGCATGTCTTTCTAAATCCAGAGTCTTGGTCAGGGACACTAGTAGGAGTGTTTCTATAGAACATGTCTTTCTAAAGCCAGAGCCTTGGTCAGGGACACTGGTAGGAGTGTTCCTATAGAGCATGTCTTTCTAAAGCCAGAGCCTTGATCAGGGACACTGGTAGGAGTGTTACTATCGAGCTTGTCTTTCTAAATCCAGAGTCTTGGTCAGGGACACTGGTAGGAGTGTTCCTATAAAGCATGTCTTTCTAAAGCCAGAGCCTTGGTCAGGGACACTGGTAGGAGTGTTCCTATTGAGCATGTCTTTCTAAAACCAGAGCCTTAGTCAGGGACACTGGTAGGAATGTTCCTATAGAGCATGTCTTTCTAAAGCCAGAGACTTGGTCAGAGACACTAGTAGGAGTGTTACTATCGAGCTTGTCTTTCTAAAGCCAGAGCCTTGGTCAGGGACACTGGTAGGAGTGTTCCTATAGTGCATGTTGTCTTTCTAAAGCCAGAGCCTTGATCAGGGACACTGGTAGGAGTGTTACTATCGAGCTTGTCTTTCTAAAGCCAGAGCCTTGGTCAGGGACACTGGTAGGAGTGTTCCTTAGTGCATGTCTTTCTAAAGCCAGAGTCTTGGTCAGGGACACTGGTAGGAGTGTTCCTTTGTCTTTCTAAAGCCAGAGCCTTAGTCAGGGACACTGGTAGGAGTGTTCTTTGTCTTTCTAAAGCCAGAGTCTTGGTCTAGTGCATGTCTTTAGGAGTGTTCCTATTGAGCATGTCTTTCTAAAGCCAGAGTCTTGGTCAGGGACACTGGTAGGAGTGTTCCTATAGTGCATGTCTTTCTAAAGCCAGAGTCTTGGTCAGGGACACTGGTAGGAGAGTTCCTTGTAGAGCATGTTTTCTAAAGCCAGAGCCTTGGTCAGGGACACTGGTAGGAGTGTTCCTGTTGAGCATGTCTTTCTAAAGCCAGAGCCTTGGTCAGGGACACTGGTAGGAGTGTTCCTATAGAGCATGTCTTTCTAAAGCCAGAGCCTTGGTCAGGGACACTGGTAGGAGTGTTCCTATAGAGCATGTCTTTCTAAAGCCAGAGCCTTGGTCAGGGACACTGGTAGGAGTGTTCCTATAGAACATGTCTTTCTAAAGCCAGAGCCTTGGTCAGGGACACTGGTAGGAGTGTTCCTATAGAGCATGTCTTTCTAAAACCAGAGCCTTGTCAGGGACACTGGTAGGAATGTTCCTTTATCACATGTCTTTCTAAAGCCAGAGACTTGGTCAGGGACACTAGTAGGGAGTGTTCCTATAGAGCATGTCTTTCTAAAGCCAGAGCCTTGGTCAGGGACACTGGTAGGAGTTTCCTATAGAGCAAAAGCCAGAGCCTTGGTCAGGGACACTGGTAGGAGTGTTCCTATCGAGCATGTCTTTCTAAAGCCAGAGCCTTGGTCAGGGACACTGGTAGGAGTGTTCCTATAGAGCATGTCTTTCTAAAGCCAGAGTTTGGTCAGGGACACTGGTAGGAGTGTTCCTATAGAGCCCTTTTCTAAAGCCAGAGCCTTAGTCAGGACACTGGTAGGAGTTTCCTATAGAGCATGTCTTTCTAAAGCCAGAGTCTTGGTCAGGGACACTGGTAGGAGTGTTCCTATTGAGCATGTCTTTCTAAAGCCAGAGTCTTGGTCAGGGACACTGCCAGAGTGGTAGGAGTTCTCTATTTGGCATGTCTTTCTAAAGGACACTGGTCAGGGACACTGGTAGGAAATGTTCCTATAGAGCATGTCTTTTTCTAAAGCCAGAGCCTTGGTCAGGGACACTGGTAGGAGTGTTCCTATAGCATGTCTTTCTAAAGCCAGAGCCTGGTCAGGGACACTGGTTCTAAAGTCTTTCAAGAGAGTCTTGGTCAGGGACACTGGTAGGAGTGTTCCTATAAAGCATGTCTTTCTAAAGCCAGAGCCTTGGTCAGGGACACTGGTAGGAGTGTTCCTATAGAGCATGTCTTTCTAAAGCCAGAGCCTTGGTCAGGGACACTGGTGGGAGTCAGGGACACTGGTTGGTCAGGGACACTGGTAGGAGTGTTCCTATAGAACATGTCTTTCTAAAGCCAGAGCCTTGGTCAGGGACACTGGTAGGAGTGTTCCTATTCATGTCTTTCTAAACACTGGTAGGAGTGTTCCAGAGTTCTTGGTCAGGGACACTGGTAGGAGTGTTCCTATAGAGCATGTCTTTCTAAAGCCAGAGCCTTGGTCAGGGACACTGGTAGGTTCCTTTAGTTTTCCTAAGCCAGAGCCTTAGTCAGGGACACTGGTAGGAGAGTTCATGTCTTTCCTAAATCCAGAGTCTTGGTCAGGGACACTGGTAGGTTCTATAGAACATTCTTTCTAAAGCCAGAGCCTTGGTCAGGGACACTGGTTACTATCGGAGTGTTCTGTTGAGCATGTCTTTCTAAAGCCAGAGCCTTGGTCAGGGACACTGGTAGGAGTGTTCCTATAGAGCATGTCTTTCTAAAACCAGAGTCTTGGTCAGGGACACTGGTAGGAGTGTTCCTATAGAGCATGTCTTTCTAAAGCCAGAGACTTGGTCAGGGACACTGGTAGGAGTGTTTAGAGCATGTCTTTCTAAAGCCAGAGCCTTGGTCAGGGACACTGGTAGGTTCCTTTATGTTCCATTTGTCTTTTCTAAAAGCCAGAGCCTTGGTCAGGGACACTGGTAGGAGTGTTCCTATAGTCTGGGTAGGAGTGTTCCTATAGTCACATGTCTTTCTAAAGCCAGAGCCTTGGTCAGGGACACTGGTAGGAGTGTTACTATCGAGCATGTCTTTCTAAAGCCAGAGCCTTGGTCAGGGACACTGGTAGGAGTGTTCCTATAGTGCATGTCTTTCTAAAGCCAGAGTCTTGGTCAGGGACACTGGTAGGAGTGTTCCTATAGTGCATGTCTTTCTAAAGCCAGAGTCCTTGGTCAGGGACACTGGTAGGAGTGTTCCTTTAGAGCATGTCTTTCTAAAGCCAGAGTCTTGGTCAGGGACACTGGTAGGAGTGTTCCTATAGAGCATGTCTTTCTAAAGCCAGAGTCTTGGTCAGGGACACTGGTAGGAGTGTTCCTATAGAGCATGTCTTTCTAAAGCCAGAGTCTTGGTCAGGGACACTGGTAGGAGTGTTCCTATAGAGCATGTCTTTCTAAAGCCAGAGTCTTGGTCAGGGACACTGGTAGGAGTGTTCCTATAGAGCATGTCTTTCTAAAGCCAGAGCCTTGGTCAGGGACACTGGTAGGAGTGTTCCTATTGAGCATGTCTTTCTAAAGCCAGAGCCTTAGTCCACTTGGAGTCAGGGACACTGGTCAGGGACACTGTTCCTGTTGAGCATGTCTTTCTAAAGCCAGAGCCTTGGTCAGGGACACTGGTGGAGTCCTATTGAGCATGTCTTTCTAAAGCCAGAGCCTTGGTCAGGGACACTGGTAGAAGTGTTGCTATAGTGCATGTCTTTCTAAAGCCAGAGCCTTGGTCAGGGACACTGGTAGGAGTGTTCCTATAGAGCATGTCTTTCTAAAGCCAGAGTCTTGGTCAGGGACACTGGTAGAGTGTTCCTTTGAGCATGTCTTTCTAAAGCCAGAGCCTTGGTCAGGGACACTGGTAGGAGTGTTCCTATTGAGCATGTCTTTCTAAAGCCAGAGTCTTGGTCAGGGACACTGGTAGGAGTGTTCCTATAGTGCATGTCTTTCTAAAGCCAGAGTCTTGGTCAGGGACACTGGTAGGAGTGTTCCTTTAGAGCATGTCTTTCTAAAGCCGGAGCCTTAGTCAGGGACACTGGTAGGAGTGTTCCTATAGAGCATGTCTTTCTAAAGCCAGAGTCTTGGTCAGGGACACTGGTGGGAGTGTTCCTATTGAGCGTGTCTTTCTAAAGCCAGAGCCTTAGTCCAGGACACTGGCAGGAGTGTTCCTATAGAGCATGTCTTTCTAAAGCCAGAGTCTTGGTCAGGGACACTGGTAGGAGTGTTCCTGTTGAGCATGTCTTTCTAAAGCCAGAGCCTTGGTCAGGGACACTGGTAGGAGTGTTCCTATTGAGCATGTCTTTCTAAAGCCAGAGCCTTGGTCAGGGACACTGGTAGAAGTGTTGCTATAGTGCATGTCTTTCTAAAGCCAGATTCTTGGTCAGGGACACTAGTAGGAGTGTTCCTATAGAGCATGTCTTTCTAAAGCCAGAGTCTTGGTCAGGGACACTAGTAGGAGTGTTCCTGTTGAGCATGTCTTTCTAAAGCCAGAGCCTTGGTCAGGGACACTGGTAGGAGTGTTCCTATTGAGCATGTCTTTCTTAAGCCAGAGTCTTGGTCAGGGACACTGGTAGGAGTGTTCCTATTGAGCATGTCTTTCAGGGTGGGGGAAACTGGAGCACCTCTTAATTGTGAGCCAACAGGCTAACCACTGTGCCAGTGTGTCATCCATGATGAACGAATGGGCTCTTCTATTTCCCACTACAACAAATTGAGGTTACAAAGATAAGTTGCACAACTACATGAAGGCCAAAAGCAAGTACATTATTAATTTTGCATTACTTGTAAATGTTTGAATAGTACAATGCAAATAAAAGAATTTACTGGGAAATAGTGTAAGGGTAAAAAAAGGTTTTAAATGCAGTGCTGTATAATTGCTGCCCCATATACTGCTGACTGCCCATTCATCACTCATTTACCTTTTATTTTCATTGCTCAATATTTTCCCACCATATTCATCACTCAACATTTATCCACCATATTCATCACTCAACATTTACCCACCATATTCATCACTCAACATTTACCCACCGTATTCATCACTCAACATTTACACACCATATTCATCACTCAACATCTACCCACCATATTCATCACTCAACATTTATCCACCATAATCATCACTCAATATTTACCCACCATATTCATCACTCAACATTTACTCACCATATTCATCACTCAACATCTACCCACCATATTCATCACTCAACATTTATCCACCATATTCATCACTGAACATTTACCCACCATATTCATCACTCAATATTTACTCACTGTATTCATCACTCAACATTACTCACCATATTCATCACTCAACATCTACCCACCATATTCATCACTCAACATTACTCACCATATTCATTACTCAACATCTACCCACCATATTCATCACTCAACATTTACCCATTATATTCATCACTCAAAATTTACCCACCATATTCATCACTCAACATTTACCCAATATGTTCATCACTCAACATTTACTCACCATATTCATCACTCAACATTTATCCACCATATTATTCATAGACATCTGCCATGCTCACCCTTCTGCATTTACCCACCACATTCATCACTCAGCAACAAAATTATGCTCACAATATAAAGAAACCGATATCAATTCATTCATTTAATTAAAAATCTGGTTATTACATAAATGCACTAAAGGTTTATTTCCCTGTTGGGCATGTATGGGTGACAGAAAGATGGAAAAAATGGGAGAGAGAGGGATGGGAAAGAAAGAGAGTTTGTGTTCAAAGAGGATCTTAAACAAACAGAGCTCCATGTCTGTGTGTCTCTCTCTCTCTTCGTGTCTGGTGTGAAATGAAAGAGGCTGGGTGATGAATCAAACCAAAGTCAGAAAGTCACCCCCCCAATCCAGCAAACCCTCAAGCCATCTGTGCCCCCCCCCCCCCACCTTCCCCACAGACTGGTCAGCTATTCCTGACCCCCCGCCCCCCCCACATGCCACTAGCCAGACACCCTAAGCCCAGCTAGCTCACGGCTCTGCCTGGCATGCTAACAGCTTCAGACAGGCGTGGGAGTGAGGGAGGGGGTGGGGGTATTGACTGGGATCTGAACCCCCTCCCCAGCGCTCCCAGGTCAGGCAGGACAAATGAGGGCCGTTCTCAGGAAGTGACCAAACTGCCCCAGGGCTGCAGCCTTCTGTTAATCCCTGTGTACCCCCCTCTCTCTCTCTTTCCTTCTCTTTCGCTCTTCTCCCTCCATCCCTCTCTGTTCTGTCCTTCCGATGTGCAGAGTCACACCGAATATCATTTATACACTGTGAACCACATTTCATATTTTTTATACCCTTCCATCCATGATCTAAACTGATTTTGTGGTCGGGATCTCAGGGCTGGAGTAGATTCCAGCTTCGATGGACGAAACGTTGAAACACACCACGTCCATATCAGGGCACACACTCCGTTAACTCACACACTCATACCTGTGCGCAGATGTCCCCAGTTAGCTGGACATGCACATGTTTGGATGGAGAGGCCTTTGGAGTACCTGGAGGAAACTGGGAATGTACAGTCAGGACCATAAGTATTTAGACAGTGAAAAAATTAATCATTCTGTCTTGGGTACCCACCACAATTGGATGGAAATGATACAGTCAATATGAGCTTTAAGGCAAAACCTTCAGGTTTAATTTTGGGGTTTTTCCAAGAATATTATTTGTATTGTAAAGGAATTACCATTTTTATACATGCGCCCCCCACCCCGTTTGCAAATCCTTTGCGGTCAATGACTGCCTGAAGTTTGGTTCCCTAAGACATCACCAAGCTATGAGCTTCTGCCCTGGCGATGTTCTGCCAGGCCTTCGCTGCGGCTGTCTTCAGTTCCTGCTCGTTCTTCGGTCACTTTCATTCAGTTGTTCTTTCAGTAGTGAAATGCGTGGTCCTTTGGATTCAGGTCATACAATTTACTTGGCCATGGTAGAACATTCCACTTCTTTGCCTTAAAAAAATGATGAGTTGGTTTTACAATGTATTTTGGGTGAAAGCCCATCTGCACGATGAGGCGCCATGGAATGATTTCTGAAGAATTCAGTTTAATCTGAGCAGATATTATAGCCCTCCAGAATTCAAAATTCATCCTAATGCTTTTGTCAGTAGTGGCATTATCAGTGAGGTGATATGCTTCAAATCATGAGCAATTCCTTCCCTTCTCTGTCCTCTTCCCATCATTCCGACACAATTTGATCTTTGTCTCATCTGCTCATAGGATGTTGTTCCAGAACTGTGCTGACTTTTTTTCGAGATGTTTTTGGTAAACATCCTGATTTTGAGACTTACCAGTGTACTACGACTTGTGTTAAACCCTGGTTATTTACTGTGGTGAAGTCTTCTCTTGATTGTTGATATTGACACAGATATTGTTAACTCCTTGAGAATGTGCTTGATTTTGCCAAATGTTGTTTCTTCTTCAGGAAATAATCCTTCTGTCATCCATGCTAGTTTTCATCTGTGGTCTTCTGGGCCTTTTGGTGTTCCTCAGCTCACTAGAGCATTCTTCATCTTTAAAAATGAACCTAATAGTTGATTTGGCCACACCTCATGTTGTTACTATCGTGCAGCCTGGTAATGACTTGCTTCATTAGCTGTGGCAGCTTTTGGGAATTAATTTTGAGAGTTAACAGCGATAGATTTTGCATGCTAATGCCAAACTTTGTATCAACTAAATGCATTTTATCTATTTATTTGTGAAGGAAAAAGAAGGAACAAGTATAAAAAGCGCTGTACTTCCCACACCGATCGCTCATTTTTGAGGCAGATACCCTTGGAGTGAGAATCTACACTTTGAGCTCATATCCATTATTTAGTTTCATCTCCAACAAGGTGTGATGAATAATTAAAATAACAATAATGTCACCGTCCAAATATTTATGGATCTGGCTTGACTGTCTACAGTTGTATTTATATATTATATGGTCAATTAGTGAAATATTGCCCCGGTCGTAAAAACTAATTCATAAAATGTAAGGAATGTAATATACATGCACATTTTTGAAGAGAATGTTCATTAATTGAAAATGTATATTTCAAGAAAGAAACTGCGATTTGTGAATCAACACTGACCTGCATTAAATTGAAAACAATTTGCAAATACAACATACTGAATGTATTTTTTTTTTCCTTTTGTACATTTCTTTGAGAAAAACTGTTCATTCTGAATTTTATACCTGTAACCCATTTCAGAAATTTTGGGACAAGGGAGTATTTACCAGCGAGTAAATCATCTTTCCTTTTAACAGCCCTCCAAATTATTGTTTGAGGAACTGAGGATTCTTCCTGAAAGCATCACATGCTGTATTTTCAACAGGAGACAGGTCTGAACTGCAGGTAGGCCAGCCTAGCAGTCACACAGTGTAATGAGAAAACCATGCTCTTTAAAGACTCGCAGAATGTGGCTTGCCATTTACTTTTTAAAATAAGCTGGGGCTTTTATGGAAAAACATCATTGAAGGACTGCCTATGTTAATCCAAAATATGTTTATGGAGTTTTTCTTCTTTGGCCTGGAGAACACGGATCCTTTTTTACCATAAACAACTTGAAAGATTGAGTGGTCCGACAATAGCACTTTTACACTGTGCATCACTCCATTTCAGATGAGCTCAAGCACAGAGAAGAGAGCGGCATGGCTGATCATTTCTAACAAGTGGCCCCTCGGTGCATAGTTTAGTCTTCAGTTGATGCATGAAGCTCATTGGCGAGTGTTTTTCTCCAGTATTCCCTGCCTGTGTGGTAACATTCATTACAAACCGTATAATTTACAAAAGCCAAAAAAAAAGTCACTGTGCATTTTGCCTCCAATGGGGGAAAAAAGATTATATTGTTGTTTACCAACCTTTCTGCATAAGCCTGCCTTCTCCAAGTGTTTCTCCTCTTAGGTAACATGACTTCTTCGGGAGAAAACCCTGATGAAGGCATGTTCATGCAGATACGTTAACGGTACGTTAACGGAAACAAGCGGTGCCAGGCTTGGCGAACCCCGCCCCTCACATATATTTTAGCTGTGCAATGAGTTGTTTCATTTTCCAGGCACATGTGCTCTTGGGTTTGACCTATCAAGATCACTCAAGGTCAAAGGTCATAGTGTCATTTTACTCGCCATATGTGAGTTCCTTCATGTGATTAATAATAACCAAGTGACTATCTATACTAGTTTTAGAGATATAGCCTTATTAAATCTCGTCACCTTTGGTTTGACCTCTCGAGGTCACTCGGGGTCAAAGGTCATGATGTCATTTTAATCTCCATTTATGATTTCTGAGATGTGTGCAATAGTAATCAAGTGGCTATCTACAGTCGTCTTTGAGATATAGTGTATAATTGGCAATTCAGATCAATAACCTTGACTCCCCTGAACTTTTACTCCTGCCGATCTTCGAAACTATGCACTCTTAGGGCAGCATGGCTCTGGAGGTAGAGCGGGGGGTCTAGGAATTAGAAGGCTCCTGGTTCGATCCCCGGCTCCTCCAGAGAACATGTCGAAGTGTCCTTCAGCAAAACACTGAACCCCACACTGCTCCTGATGCGCAGGCTGGCGCCTTGCATGACAGCCTCTGCCATCAGGGTGAATGAGAGGCATAACTGTAAAGCGCTTTGGGTTCATGTCATGTGACTAGAAAGCGCTATATAAATGCAGCCCATTTACTCTTAATTATAGATAGCAATGGATAAGATTATATTTTACAAATTTTAAAAGGAAGGTTTTGGCGCTGGTTTTATGTATATGGGACCATTCTTGACAGAGTTATGGCCAAAAAAAAATTGTTACTTTTTCTGTGACCTTGATCTTGACGCAATTAATTCAAAAATTTAATAGGATCGATTCTGGGCCATTGCTCAACTTTTGGCCAAAGGTGGTGTTGCGTCAGTATGGGAAAATTGCCCATGAAAACTTTTGATTCCTTACCATATTGACTGTGTGGAGAGATGTATGTGGGCCTAGAAAATGCATTTGTTTTTTGTATCATATGTACTCGGACAGATGTGGGCCAATTTAGATGAGCACCCCCCTAAAACCAACATATGGGGATAAATCAATGAGTAACTCCCAATTTTCACAGTGCTAGTTCTAAAATTTATAACTGTTATTGTTGCTGCCGTCCCAAGGAACAATTTGACACCAAACATGGCTTACTTGCTTTGAAAATATGAGACCCAGGAGGAATTGAAGCCGTAAAAAGCATAATTTGGCTACATTTTTCATCACAAATTGAAAGTTTAACATTAAAATTAATATAGTTTCCAAAGTGATCCACCCTAAATATTTGGTAAAAAGTAGGTGCAGTATGCCAAGCTCGTTTGCACAAAGTTTCAAGAAATTCTTTCACCGGTAACAGTGTAGTAGGACGGCTGTATGTACACCATCCTGGGAAAGTGCTGATGTCGAGTTTCCTGAACTTTCTCTGGAATACTTACAGACTTTGGCATGTGGATGTTATCAGATCAAACAGGCACCAGGATACATAGCTGAACACTGTAATGATGAGAGAGACTATGAAGTCTGGGTGGACAAACACCTTGATAACCTTATATGTTGTCAGATACATTCACATCACAGGAGTCAAACTAAGTACAACATATGGGTTGAGTTTGATGTTACTCAAGTTAATGACCCTATTTCAGACTATTATTGCACATGCCCTGCAGGGAAAAGAACAAATGGCATGTGTGCGCATGTTGCAAGTGTATTATACTACCTGGGTTATTTCAGGTCTCAAACCAAAGACATTGAGCCTTAAACACATATACATCTCAAACAAGCTCTCAACAAGTGAAAGTAAACATATAATTAGTGGCTAAGATGTCGACTTAAGATTAGATATTCAACTAATTGAACCTCAACATATTGCTGACCATAAATCTTTCATCTTTATAAAACACAATACACAAGATACATGCTGGGTCTTTTCAACGGAGATCTGATCCAGAAGAGATCCAGATATAACCTCTGCTTTTTAAAATTATTCCTATGATGATAAAGGCCCTCAGTGACGAATACTGGATCCACTGTGACCTATTTATTCACTGTTTTCATGATCTAGTTTGCCTTTGCCTCAAAATGGCTTTTTAGATTTTCTTCTATTTTCCGCGGATGGTGTACATACAGCCGTCCTACTACACTGTTACCGGTGAAAGAATTCCTTGAAACATTGTGCAAAAAAACTTGGCATACTGCACCTACTTTTTACCAAATATTTAGGGTGGATCACTTTGGAAACTATATTAATTTTAATGTTAAACTTTCAATTTGTGATGAAAAATGTAGCCAAATTATGCTCTTTATGGCTTCAATTCCTCCTGGGTCTCATATTTTCAAAGCAATTAAGCCATGTTTGGTGTCAAATTGTTCCTTGGGACGGCAGCAACAATAACAGTTATAAATTTTAGAACTAGCACTGTGAAAATTGGGAGTTACTCATTGATTTATCCCCATATGTTGGTTTTAGGGGGGTGCTCATCTAAATTTGGCCCACATCTGTCCCAGCACATATGATTCAAAAAACAAATGCATTTTCTAGGCCCACACACATCTCTCCACACAGTCAATATGGTAAGGAATCAAAAGCTTTCATGGGCAATTTCCCCATACTGACGCAACACCGCCTTTGCTATAAATTCAGGCAGTGCTTTTTTCGTAATCTAGTCAGCAAACAAATTAATAAACAAATAAACTGACAAACAAACCAAGTCGATTACTATACTCTCACCCTACCCCTTCGGATAGTGAAGGTAATAAAAATTTTTTGCATTGGAGCCAGTGAACAGTGAATTTTTTTGCTTTTGTTAATTACACAGTTTGTAGTT
>CM056196.1:161569435-161649435 GCA_029692085.1 Gymnothorax javanicus
GCCTGGGGTCTGATACCCCTGCCGAGCTCCTGAACACCTCACTTCAGCCTGGGGTCTGATACCCCTGCCGAGCTCCTGAACACCTCACTTCAGCCAGGGTTCTGATACCCCTGCCGAGCTCCTGAACACCTCACTTCAGCCTGGGGTCTGATACCCCTGCCGAGCTCCTGAACACCTCACTTCAGCCTGGGGTCTGGATACCCTGCCGAGCTCCTGAACACCTCACTTCAGCCTGGAGTCTGATACCCCTGCCGAGCTCCTGAACACCTCACTTCAGCCTGGAGTCTGATACCCCTGCCGAGCTCCTGAACACCTCACTTCAGCCTGGGGTCTGATACCCCTGCCGAGCTCCTGAACACCTCACTTCAGCCTGGAGTCTGATACCCCTGCCGAGCTCCTGAACACCTCACGCAGCCTGGAGTCTGATACCCCTGGAGCTCCTGAACACCCCCTCAGCCTGGAGTCTGATACCCTGAAACACCTCACTTCAGCCTGGAGTCTGATACCCCTGCCGAGCTCCTGAACACCTCACTTCAGCCTGGTCTGATCTGATAACCCCTGCCTGAGCTCCCCTGAACAACCTCACTTCAGCCTGGAGTCTGATACCCCTGCCGAGCTCCTGAACACCTCACTCAGCCTGGGGTCTGATACCCCTGCCGAGCTCCTGAACACCTCACTTCAGCCTGGAGTCTGATACCCCTGCCGAGCTCCTGAACACTTCAGCCTGGAGCCTGGAGTCTGATACCCTCTGCCGAGCTCCTGAACACCTCACTTCAGCCTGGAGTCTGATACCCTGCCGAGCTCCTGAACACCTCACTTCAGCCTGGGGTCTGATACCCCTGCCGAGCTCCTGAACACCTCACTTCAGCCTGGAGTCTGATACCCCTGCCGAGCTCCTGAACACCTCACTTCAGCCTGGAGTCTGATACCCCTGCCGAGCTCCTGAACACCTCACTTCAGCCTGGAGTCTGATACCCCTGCCGAGCTCCTGAACACCTCACTTCAGCCTGGAGTCTGATACCCTGTCCGAGCTCCTGAACACCTCACTTCAGCCTGGAGTCTGATACTGGAGTCCTGAACACCTCACTTCCCTGGGGTCTGATACCCCTGCCGAGCTCCTGAACACCTCACTTCAGCCTGGGGTCTGATACGCCTGCCGAGCTCCTGAACACCTCACTTCAGCCTGGGGTCCGCTACCCCTGCCGAGCTCCTGAACACCTCACTTCAGCCTGGAGTCTGATACCCCTGCCGAGCTCCTGAACACCTCACTTCAGCCTGGAGTCTGATACCTCTGCCGAGCTCCTGAACACCTCACTTCAGCCTGGAGTCTGATACCCCTGCCGAGCTCCTGAACACCTCACTTCAGCCTGGAGTCTGATACCCCTGCCGAGCTCCTGAACACCTCACTTCAGCCTGGAGTCTGATACCTCTGCCGAGCTCCTGAACACCTCACTTCAGCCTGGAGTCTGATACCCTGCCGAGCTCCTGAACACCTCACTTCAGCCTGGAGTCTGATACCCCTGCCGAGCTCCTGAACACCTCACTTCAACCTGGGGTCTGATCGCCTGCCGAGCTCCTGAACACCTCACTTCAGCCTGGGGTCTGATACCTCTGCTGAGCTCCTGAACACCTCACTTCAGCCTGGGGTCTGATACCTCTGCCGAGCTCCTGAACACCTCACTTCAGCCTGGGGTCTGATACCTCTGCTGAGCTCCTGAACACCTCACTTCAGCCTGGGGTCTGATACCCCTGCCGAGCTCCTGAACACCTCACTTCAGCCTGGAGTCTGATACCCCTGCCGAGCTCCTGAACACCTCACTTCAACCTGGGGTCTGATACGCCTGCCGAGCTCCTGAACACCTCACTTCAGCCTGGGGTCTGATACCTCTGCTGAGCTCCTGAACACCTCACTTCAGCCTGGGGTCTGATACCTCTGCCGAGCTTCTGAACACCTCACTTCAGCCTGGGGTCTGATGCGCCTGCCGAGCTTCTGAACACCTCACTTCAGCCTGGAGTTTGATACCTCTGCCGAGCTCCTGAACACCTCACTTCAGCCTGGGGTCTGATACCTCTGCCGAGCTTCTGAACACCTCACTTCAGCCTGGAGTCTGATACCTCTGCCGAGCTCCTGAACACCTCACTTCAGCCTGGGGTCTGATACGCCTGCCGAGCTCCTGAACATCTCACTTCAGCCTGGGGTCTGATACGCCTGCCGAGCTTCTGAACACCTCACTTCAGCCTGGGGTCTGATACCCCTGCCGAGCTCCTGAACACCTCACTTCAGCCTGGAGTCTGAGAAAGATCAGTCCACTGTTATCATTGTGACCTGGAGCCTCCGGTGTGCATATCTGGATAAAACAGTACTACAAAGACACAGTCCAGTCTATTTTGTGAAACGGGTTTGTTCCTTGCCATATATGACTGATATTCTACCTTTAGGCTCAGTACAATATACACTGCCCTCAATAATTATTGGCACTCCTGGTTAAGATGTGTTCTTTAGCTTCTTATAAATTCAGTTTTTTTTCTAAATAATATAGGACCACAATGAAAAAAAGAGGAAAATCCAACCTTTAATTCAAGTGCATTTATTCAGTGGGAAAAAAAATCCCACATTAAGAAATAATTCTTTTACATTAAATTATATGTGCCACAATTATTAGCACCCCTGATGTTAATACTTTGTACAACCCCCTTTTGCCAACAAAACAGCACCTAATCTTCTCCTATAATGTTTCACAAGATGGGAGAATACAGAAAGAGGATCTTCAACCATTCCTCTTTGCACAATCTCTTTAAATCATCCAGCGACCTGGGTCCTCTCCTCTGCACTCTCCTCTTCAGCTCTCTCCACAGGTTTTCAATGGGGTTGAGGTCTGGGGACTGAGATGGCCATGGGAGGAGCTTGATTCTGTGTCTGGTGAACCATTTCTGTGTAGATTTGGCCACATGTTTAGGGTCATTATCTTGCTGAAAAGACCCAGTGACGACCCATCTTCAACTTTCGGGCAGAGGCCACCAGATTTTGATTTAAAATGTCCTGGTATTTCAAAGCGTTCATGATGCCATGCACCCTAACAAGGTTCCCAGGGCCTCTGGAAGAGAAACAGGCCCACAGCATCACCGATCCTCCCCATACTTCACAGTGGGCATGAGGTGCTTTTCTGCATACTCATCTTTTGTGTTCCGCAAGACCCACTTAGAGTGTTTGTTGCCAAAAAGCTCTATCTTGGTCTCATCTGACCAAAGCACACGGTCCCAGTTGAAGTCCCAGTACCGCTTAGCGAACTCCAGACGTTTGCGTTTATGATTGTGAGCGAGAAAAGGTTTTTTCTGTGCATGCCTCCCAAACAGCTTGTTGGGATTTAGATAGCGCCTGATGGTTGTTTTGATGACTTTGTGACCCCAAGATGCTACCATTTGTTGCAATTCTTTAACAGTGCGCTTTGGAGAACTTTTTATTTCTCTTACCATCCTCCTCACTGTGCGTGGTGGCAAAATAACCTTGCGTCCTCGTCCAGGCTTGTTTACCACTGTTCCAGTTGTTTTAAACTTCTTAATGATTCCTCTGACAGTAGATATGGGCAGGTGCAGGCGAGTGGCTGTTTTCTTGTAGCCATTGCCTGACTTGTGAAGGTTGACACACATCTGCCTTACTTGAATGGTGTGTTCCTTTGTCTTTCCCATGTTGAAGAGTAGATAAGAGAAATGGCCTCTGTGTCACGTCATATTTATACCTCAGGGAAACAGGAAGTGATGAATTACTAATTAAATGTTCCTAGATACTCTGATCAACTTTGTAAACTACTGTAGAAATGACAGAAATACTTCAATTACATTTATTTCCTAGGAATTGTTAGGGGTGCCAATAATTGTGGAACAGGTGATTTTATGAAAAATAATTATTTCTTAGTCAGGGATTTTTTTTTTCCCTTATAATTCACTTGAGTTGAAGGTTACATTTTTCTACAGTTTTCGGTGTGAGAGTATGCTTCTGCAATAAAAATTGAATTTATTTTAAGGCTTTTAACACATCTTAACCAGGGCTGCCAATAATTATGGAGGGCGCTGTATGCAAGAGATAATGCCCAACAAGGTGTCTATTTTTCAGAAATTAATTAAGGATGTGGAGGCGACAGAGCTCCTGCCTCTGTGAAGGCCATTCTTGTAAACCCTGCAGCCATTGAGAATTGAGTATTCATCCAGACCATCGTATGACTGAGGATAACCCCCATAATTTCTTATTCAACGAAGGTGATAACATATTGGCATGTGTTGCCAAATGCATATTGCGTGTGTCAGTGTATTTGAGAGTATTCTTGCTCAGTGCACTGCAGCGAGCGAAAGCACAGTCATGTTCTCCTGTCCCTGACTCAGCCAATCAGAGCCAGGCATTGTGACAGGATAGGGAGTTATCAGAGAGCAGATTGCTGTAGATGCTGGTATTTGATGTGTCCTTTGATAATGCGCGCCGCTGAGTTTTCCGTGGGCCTCGCTGCCGCTGCACAGGCCTTTCATGTGCTTCTCCATGGGCTTTCAAAGGCTTTTTGCAAAGTCACTGGGACTGCAGCAGGAGTGAGCTGTTCCGTTCCATTGGCTTTCTTGAGGAAAACGGTGTCTTCTCACTAAATGTGTAGACAAGATGTGTTCTCTTCAAAAACAGCCCCTCATCATACCCTCGCTATCATTATTTATTTATTTATTCACGCTTTTTCATGTTCTCTAATGGTTGTGTAGTAAATGTAGCTCATGCAAGTGTGTATTAGTGGAAGAAGCAAAGTAGCCGCTCTAGTCACCATGGTTGGTGACCTCTGACCCTTGTGACATCACCAGCATAAAGCCCATTACTCATTAAGCCCTGGAAACTCAGTGTTCCTGGAATATTTTTGGCAGGATGTTTGTATTCTCGGCAGATCCCAGGATTCTGCATGAGCTCCATACTCTCCTCTAACCCTGTTTCCGTCCTTTAGCATCGCTCAGGTAAAGCCTCATCTGCACAGATGCGGCTGCAGGAAGTGCCTTTGCACACACATTCACCTGCTAAGCTACCATTTCACACCACAGTCCCAGATCCCTTAGCATGTGTTTCCCAGCCTCATTACACTCTATAGGAGAAGGCTCGGAGCCGTCATCTTGCCAAAGGGAGGCTGCACAAAGTATTAAATGAATGGGTGCCAATAATTGTGGTATGTATGTTTTTAAGAAACATATTTCTTTTATGATAATAATTATTTTCGCTCAATTGTTGTATTTTAATTGACGGTTATATTTTTGTTAACATTTTAAATAAAATATCAATTGGTTATGAGCAATAATGGCGTTAATGTATAACTGATTTTTGCACACTTACTAAGGGTGCCAATATTAGTGGAGGGCTCTGAAGGCTTTTGTAGTGATTCTAGAGGTATCCAAACATTATCTGGCAGTACACTCTTTCAAATATTATTGCCTCCACATTGAGGCAGACCGCAAAATATTCTATATTAAATTAAATTTTACAAAAGAAAAGACAGCACTGAGAAGGTCACTGATGTGCTGAAACATACGTACTCTGTTGTGGGAATTTTGATTTTATATTCCTGGTGTTACCTTCTCAAAAAGAACTCAAACAGAGACAAAGGAGTTAATTTTGAAGCCAAAGTCAGTTTACTTTTTCTGCAGGAAAAGGATCCCCGCCACATGCGAGAACTCTCATTACAGGCAAAAGCAAGGATAACCAACTAGGATTTTGCTGTGGTTTAAGTAAGAGTCCATCTTGACATCCTCCTCCCCCTCGAGCTGATTTACGCATCATGGTATCAACAGGAATGTTGCAGACGCACACAGCCCACGTAAAGCCGGCCCCGGAGTATGCATACATCTTATCGTTCGGCATCCCAGGCTAAACTTGTACTGTTCTTCCTGAGAACACATAAGCTTTAGAGAGAAAGAGAACATCTTGGCCCTGTCAGGACTGCATGGCTCCAGATAAACTATAAGCAATTACGCATTGTTCAAATTTGTGGAAGCTACAGCTATGAAGGCCTAGACTAATCAGAAACAGGCAAGAGTACACTACCATAGCCTAAGAAAAATTGAGCCAGAGCAAGCAAGGATAAACAATTAATAATAATTGAATGAATCAATATAAAAATGATTCCACAACTCTCTTAGAGTTGAATTCACTCTGAGGGGCTCACTGCACCTGTTTGTGTGACATCAACGGGAGGGTCCCTGAGACTCCATGAACACAGGGTTAACTCTGTAAACACAGTAAAGCTGGAAACTGACTCCGCACCCACAACACACACACACGCACACACACACATACACACATGCGCACACACCTACACACATACACACGAACTGTCCTCAGATATACCACACACACACACACACACACATATACACACAAACTGTCCTCAGATATACCATACACACACACATACACACAAACTGTCCTTAGATATACCATACACACAATGATTACACACATACTACAGAGAGAAGATAGTGTTAATGAGATGCTCACTGACAGATGAGAGGGAGATGGGGAGAGAGAGGGAGAGACAGGGAGAGAGAGAGGGAGAGATGAGAGACAGGGAGAGAGAGAGAGGGAGAGACAGGGAGAGAGGGAGAGATGAGAGAGACAGGGAGAGAGAGAGAGGGAGAGACAGGGAGAGAGGGAGAGAGGGAGAGATGAGAGAGACAGGGTGAGAGAGAGAGGGAGAGAGAGAGAGATAGAGAGAGGGTGTTGTTCCCAAATCGCCATCTTGCTGGCCGTCTCAAAGCGCTTGTTTCTGCTGAGGGTTGTGAGAACAATAATAAACATCCTGAATAATCTATTACTACTTTTAATAATATTTAAAAATAATTTCCCTCAAGTCCCTTGGATTCTAAATAATTTATAGAACCAAAAGACACTGGGTGTCTTCACAAATGGACATGCACTGTCAACAGCTGGGCTGGTAACCATGGCGAGGAGCGCCAAGTCGACTATTTCATTAAGGAAAGGAGGCATTTCCTATTTGTATTTTCCTGAATACAAAAGCATGAAAATATGTGAGTGTTTGCGTGTGTGTGCATGTGTGTGTATGTGTATGTGTGTTCGTGTTTGTATCTATGTGTGTGCGTGCACGCGCACGCATGCATGTTTGTTGGCGTGTGCGCTTGTGTGTATGCATGTTTGTTAGTGTGTTTAATTGTGCGGAGGATTTCTGGTCAGTGATCTGTCCAGCTAATGAATGCCGGAAACACAGGGTTTGCGGCCACACAGTAGGTTTTAAGGCCTTTTGAGTTCAAAAAAATTCTCCTGGAGATTTTTCAGTGAAAATGGGCTGCCTTCACCTAACAGACTGACATGGTGAAGAAACGAAATAAATCCGTTGGGAATTTTTTGAGAAAAAGTGACTTTTTTGAAATTTTGAGATTTTATTACATAACTGATGGTCAAAATATTGGGCAGATGATTCCAATTCACACTTTACTGCTTTCTCATGTTGAAAAAAAGCAATTTGTGCCATCATTGTCAAAAAATCACTGATTGATTGTTGCCATAGCAACCAATTAATTTTCCTAGTGCAAGGTACAATTCAGAAGAATCACTGGAGCATGTAAATATAATTTCATTTCCCATATTAGTGATCACGCTAAACAGCTTTCCCCCTGTCATCAGTTACATCATGAGGCCCACGATGTCATTAATGACTGGGACATGCATAACTTAGTCTATGTCTTTCATCGCTGACAAAACCCTGCAGTCCTGATTAGGGTGGAGCATTCTGACTGTACAGATCTTCAGATCGGCGCAAAGCTAGAATTTGGCTGGAGGTGCTTCAGTGGCTCTAGGAAAGTTTTCAGCGATTGGTAATCTTCAGTAGTGTCTTCCAGTACTGCTGTAAAGAGGAGTTTCCGTTCAGCACTGTCCCTGAATCCTTTATCAGAGGGGGGTCCATCTTCATATGAGCGCCTTTTCTTCAGCTGAATTCCTGCTTCGAATATCATGTGCTGTACAGTCAGAATGCTCCACCCTAATCAGGACTTCAGGGTTTTGTCAGCGATGAAAGACATAGACTAAGTTATGTCTGTCCCAGTCATTAAGTACATCATGGGCCTCATGATGTAACTGATGACAGGGGGAAAGCTGTTTAGCGTGATCACTAATATGGGAAATGAAATTATATTTACATGCTCCAGTGATTCTTCTGAATTGTACCTTGCACTAGGAAAATTAATTTGTTGCTATGGCAACCACCAATTGGTGATAAATAGACAAAGATGGAACAAATTGCTTTTTTTCAACATGAGAAAGCAGCAAAGTGTGAATTGGAATCATCTGCCCAATATTTCGACCATCAGTTATGTAATAAAATCTCAAAATATCAACAAAGTCACTTTTTCTCAAAAAATTCCCAACGGATTTATTTCGTTTCTTCACCATGTCAGTCTGTTAGGTGAAGGTAGCCCATTTTCACTGAAAAATCTCCAGGAGAATTTTTTTGAACTCAAAAGGCCTTAGAACCCACTGTGGGCAGCGTGGAGCTGGGTAGGGTCAGGTTTTGCCCACTGTGGGCAGCGTGGAGCTGGGTAGGGTCAGGTTTTGCCCTCTGTGGGCAGCGTGGAGCTGGGTAGGGTCAGGTTTTGCCCGCTGTGGGCAGCGTGGAGCTGGGTAGGGTCAGGTTTTGCCCGCTGTGGGCAGCGTGGAGCTGGGTAGGGTCAGGTTTTGCCCGCTGTGGGCAGCGTGGAGCTGGGTAGGGTCAGGTTTTGCCTGCTGTGGGCAGCGTGGAGCTGGGTAGGGTCAGGTTTTGCCCGCTGTGGGCAGCGTGGAGCTGGGTAGGGTCAGGTTTTTGCCGCTGTGGGCAGCGTGGAGCTGGGTAGGGGTCAGGTTATGCCTGCTGTGGGCAGCGTGGAGCTGGGTAGGGTCAGGTTATGCCGCTGTGGGCAGCGTGGAGCTGGGTAGGGTCAGGTTTTGCCGCTGTGGGCAGCGTGGAGCTGGATAGGGTCAGGTTTTGCCGCTGTGGGCAGCGTGGAGCTGGGTAGGGTCAGGTTTTGCCGCTGTGGGCAGCGTGGAGCTGGGTAGGGTCAGGTTTTGCCGCTGTGGGCAGCGTGGAGCTGGGTAGGGTCAGGTTTTGCCGCTGTGGGAAGCGTGGAGCTGGGTAGGGTCAGGTTTTGCCCGCTGTGGGCAGCGTGGAGCTGGGTAGGGTTAGGTTTTGCCCGCTGTGGGCAGCGTGGCGCTGGGTAGGGTCAGGTTTTGCCTGCTGTGCGCAGCGTGGAGCTGGGTAGGGTCAGGTTTTGAGACTCTACTGCAGTGCGCACAGAAGGGAGGGATGTCCAAGCGAATCGCCTTTCACATGTTATACAGTGCCAGACAAAAGTCTTGTCGCATAAGGACATAGTGACTAAAAATAGCATATAACTTTATTTCTAACCAATCAATTGTTACAATAAATGGTCCATTTTAATGTCAAGGGCTTTCACATTAATAATTTGGTGCAAAATGAAACCATCAAAAAGTTCTAATGTTCACAGCTTGGCTAAGCCCATAACATCTGTTTTTGCTAGGACAAAAGTCTTGTCGTCTCTTCAGATGATGCAACAAATTGCAGATTAGAGTTTAACCTATGACAAATACTGTAATTAACACATTCCCAGATGTGTATAGAAATAACCCCAGCACACCAGACTTTCATATGAGGTGCGACTAGACCTCTGACAACGTACCAAAGATTCAACCACAGACCAAAGTGCTGATCATCAAGAGCCTGAAGACTGAGTCTGCTGCTGAGGTGGCAGACATCTTTAATGTATCCAAATGTCAAAAGGAGGGGATGAGAAAAAGATTTGAAGAAACTGGTGACGTTCATGGCAAGTGCAGGTCAGACAGACCCCGGTATGACAACTGTTTGAAAGGACCGTTTGTTGCTTCAACTGTACAAGGCTAGCCCTTCTTCAACTACAGCGAAGCTACATGAGGAAATGTCACCAAAAATCCCAGTATCTGCAAGAAGAGTTTGTCAAATTCTCTCTCAAAGTGGTTTTCATAGCCAAATTAGTACACAGAAGTCTGCATTAAACAGAAAACAAAAAACCTGCACTGCATTTGCCAAGGCCCACAGCTCGCAGAAAGGATTGATACTGGAGAAGTGGCTGAAAGTTTATTTTTCTGGCGAATCATCCATTGAACTGCATCCCAGTCGCCGTACAAGACCTGTTGGAACCCTCATGGACCCAAGATTCTTCCAGAAAACAATCATGTTTGGTGGAGGAAAAATCATGCTTTGTTGTTACAGCCAGTATGGGGGTGTGAGAAAGATCTGCAGAGTGGATGGCAACATCAACAGCCTGAAATATCAAGAAGTTCTTGCTGCCCTACTTATACTGCTGCTCCTTCTCATTCTTCTGCCTCCATGTCTCAGTTCCTGAAAGCGAAGAAGGTGAAGGTACTCCAGGATTGGCTAATCCAGTCACCTGACATGAACATTATTGAGCATTTCAGGGGTAAGATGAAGGAGGAGGCTTGGAAGATGAAACCATAGAATCTTGATGAACTCTGGGAGTCCTGCAAGACTGCTTTCTATGCCATTCCAGATGATTTCATCATCAAGTTATCTCAGTCATTGCCAAGACATGTGGATGCAGTCCTCCAAGCTCATGGGAGTCATACGCAATATTAATTCTTTTTTCCAAGGCACCATGGCTTTATGTTTTGATATTATAGTGGCATATTTGTGTATTCAAAATAAAGTGTATGTATAATTTCCACATTTTTTTTCAATGCGACAAGACTTTTGTCCAAGCAAAATCTGACCTTTCTGTACAAATTAAATTATAAACCTCAATGACACAAAACTCTATTTTGGTATATTTCGCATAATCTAGAGGGCTTTGCCTTTCATATAAGCCATTTTTGATTCGAATTGATCAACTACAAGTCAGGTTATTATTTGTTGTTCCTACAACTTGGATAAGTGACAAGACTTTTGTCAGGCACTGTAGTGCCAGCACATGAATACAGATGCCACAAATATCAGAAACAAATTAGAGGCGTAAAAGAATGACGCACAGCAGGCAGACTGACGTCAGAGCGAATGAGGAAAAGAGAGAGAGAGCAAGGGAGAAGAGGGATAGAAGCTGTCTTTCAGCATTTTCCCTTCATTCTCTCCTGAGTGCCTCCATCTTTCAACAGTTACTTCTCTAGTCCCCCCCCCCCCTCGAAACACATATATATATATGCACCCCTCCAATACATCTGCACAAGATACAGACTCACCTTCACACTGTGATGAACTCCACCCGGACAATATTACATTATATGCTTTAATACAGAGTTCTGTACAACTCCAGTTCTTAAAAAGTTGGCTCGCTATGGGAAATGGCAGCAAATGCAAAAAGGAGTGATTTGAAAAGTCCGTTCACCCTCTACTATATTGAAAACACTGTAACAAAAAACATTATTTTATGCTTCAAGTTATGAATTCAATTTGTTATTGAAAATATACTAAAACGCATTACTGCAACAACTCAAAAACGGTTGGTGCGGGGGCAACTTTGGACAAATAATGATGTGATGAGTTGCAAAAAAGCTGCTGTAAAACAGTTAAATGGGTGAGAAAACTGTGTTATAGTGTAGTAGACTCTAAAATAGGCCCAGTCTCTCAAGAGCAAAGATGAGCTGAGACTCGCAGATTTGGCAAAGATGCAAGAGCTTTTAATTCACCGCTTTAAAAGCAACGTTTCCCAAGAATATATTTTAAGGACTATGGGAATATTACCCTCTACAATGCGTAATATAATTAAAAGATGGAGAATGTGGTGGAATCTCACTGCATAAAACGCAAGGCCAAAAACCACTTCCGAAAGCACGCGATCTCAAGTACTACTTAAGAACGGACATGTGACTGTAATGGATATCATGACATAAGCTCAGAAATACTTTGGAAAACCTTTGTCAGTCAATACTATTCCCTGCTGCCTGCACAGAGACACAATAAAGGTTCAGGTTGTGACAGGTCATGCTAACTGTCGGATCAGACACTATAGATCAGAGCTCCTCAAATCGCGGTCCTTGATGGCCGAGAACTGCTGGTTTTCCTCCCTCCCTTTACCTGGGAGTCAGGTGAGATGACTATTTGGCCAATCAGCAGCATTAATTGTTCACTTAATTGCCTGGAAGGAAGGAAAACCAGAGCTGTATTTGAATTCGAGGGCCGGATTTGTAGAGCCCTGCCGTAGGTTAAGTTACACACTTACTGCAGTCAGTGCATTCACACACATTGATGTATTTTCTGTCAAAAATTCTCAAACCACTTCCACTTAAAGGCAATCGCACCATGTTACTTTTAACGCTGGCATGACTTAGATATTTGGCATAAATGAAGATCTATGTCTACACGTGAAAAAAAAACAATAAAAACATATATTTACCATGGAAACCTGGGAGTAGCAGTGCTGTCATCTTGTGGCCGTTGTGAAATAGGCATATACAAAATAAGCCACAAAGAATTTATCTTATTTCGGATTTATTCACCATGGGGAACCATTTACAGACACCAAAGTAATGTAACCAACACATCTTTTATGAAAACTAAGTTTAATGGACAGAAATATAGGATAAATAGCCCTTACAGTAAGTTTTTTTGGTCAACCCAAAATTGCTTATTTAAGTCATTTTTGAGAATTTCCTTGCATGAAATAAAATACAAAGTTGAAAAAAGACTTAAAAAAACTGTCTCAGTGTGTTCAGCAATCTTTTATCTATGATCTACACACAAAAAAAGGATGGCTTGCCATGGAATTTTTTTTACTAGATCACTACATTTATATGCAAATTACATAAAATTAACAATCTTTTTTCACACATTAAAATACACAATATTATTAATGGTTAAAAAAATACATATTTACATAGACACAGGTAAGTTAATACAGATATCCTCAATTAGAAAAATCAATCTCCTCCATAGTGAGAGTATCACAACTTTTTAGATTATCACGAACATCGACCATTTCTCTTAAAACTTCAATCTTGTCGTTGAAATTTGTGTCATTTTCATACCAGTGATACAAATCATGTACACCTAAAACACACCTTTCATTTAACGGATATCTATTATTTTTACCTGCGCATGACATTGGGTTAATTTGACACTGATAAGCCATGGTCTTGACAACAGCATTATCACTATTAAAACACACATTAAAAATTTTTTAAATACCTCAAATTTTACACAGTCATTACGATTCTCTCAAGCAAGGAAACTAATTGTACATTCAGCCCAATAATAAATTTAAACAACCAGCAATCATCAATAAAACAGGCCTTGCGTGGCAGCTGCAATCGAAGTACACCTGTGGTAGTGCTGCGCGGCCAAGATGCGCATAAATAAATAGCGTGATTGCCTTTAAAAGTGCTCCCATACTAAAAATCTAAAAAATAGGGCCACACACCCTGTAGCTCACTGGGTATTAACTGTATACTTCATGTTGGCTACTGTTCGAAATGTAAACTTGAATTGTTGGACAGAAACAAAACTGCTGCAATATTTATTATGATATTGACCATTTGATGCAACAAGACCTCTCAAGGTAACTGTAGGCCTCTTTTGACCTGTCAAGCAGAAAGCCCATGTATGATTTCCTATTACCTAACAATGCAAACCTAAGCTGTAAATGCAATATTAAAGAAGATATTGACTCTGACCAGCAGAAAACACATATATGAATTTGTCTTACCCAACAATGCAAACCTATGATGTAAATGGAATATTACCCATGATATTGGCCATTCAATATATTGTGACTGTGAGATTGACCTTTCAAGGTCACCGTAGGTCACCTTTGACCACACCAGCAGAAAGCCTATGCAGGATTTGCTAATACCCAACAATGCAAACCTAAGATGCAAATGCAATATTAAAGGAGATACAGTATAGCACACTTTATATAATTTGGACCAATTTTAGACCAAAAACAAGCCATAAAATAGCCCAAAATGAAACTACAAGGTCCAAATTTGCACAGGCACTGCTGAATGCCATTATTTATCATTCTAAATCAAAATCTTGGGATCTATGAGCTAGTTTCTGAGATATGGACTCTAACAGAGTAAGAAGACCTCTTTTTGATCAAAATGGCCCGTAAAATATCCCACAGAGAAACTACAGGGTCCATATTTGGACATAAAGTACAGAATGTTGTTTTTCATCTTTTAAAACCAAAATCTCAGAATCTGTGGAGCCGTTTTTGAGATATTGAACGTCAAAGTCGCAAAAACACCAATTTTGCATAAAAATGGGCAAATAACAGCCAAAAATGGTCCAATTCAAAAAAAAAAAAAAAATGATCTGAACATATTGGTCTAAGGCATAATCCCATTAACTTTAATCAAAATCCGAGGAGCAGTTTCTGAGATCCAGCTGCTAATGTACGGACGACAGATGAACGGACGACGGACACAAACTGATGACAAAAGCCCATGGACTATCAGCTGGAGAGCTAATCCCGGTTTCTAATGTATTTGACTGAAACTCAGATGGTTGCTGGTTCAAACCCCAGTGTAGCGGAACTAAGATCAGAACAGCTGTTTGGGCCTTAACTGCACATTGCCTCTGCCAAGTACAATCTTATTTAAATTGCTTTTGTATGAGAGCTATCAGCTTCATAACTGATCTAAAACAAAATCAGGAACGCAAGTGATTGACTGCATGACAGCCTCTAGTTTGTGAGTTTTGACTCATAGTGCACTGACACGAGCTGCGTTTCCACAACCCCAGTGTTTCCACTGAAGCATGAGCTCGTCTCAAGTGCTTTCCTTCTCAAAGTGAGTCTAGCATAGACAGCAGAAAAACTACACATACAGTACCAGGTCACTGCGAGGTCAGCCATTGGTACAAAGCACTTTGTCACACAGAAGTGCAATTTTTTGGGTGCAATCATGTTGAATAGTAAAGAGTATGGTTTCCAGATCTGAGTCGTCCACACACCATGTTAATTGAGTAAGATCACCAGCCGCTGATTCATTCACAAAACATTTCTCTGTTGTCCAAATACAGCACCGACATGGCAAAGCAGCACATACTCAGCCACCGGGGGGGAAAAAATATATGAAAATGAATGAAATGAAAATATTTTTGACCTTGTGTTTTTATGTTAAAGTTACCATTTTATCGGGTTCTGAATGGTGAAAATGAGCACTATGATTTATGTTGCAGCCAATAGCAATGGAACAAGTGAGCATATCACTAAAGGACCAGGAAATCAGCCTAAAAATTGCAGCAAAATAAATAAATAAATAAGACATCCTGGATATCTGGCTTGATTTAAAGTGATGGCAACAACCATGTAAAAAAAGCCACTGTCTCCTCAGGAGAAAAAAAAAAAAATATATATATATATATATATAAATATATAAATATATATATATATATAAAATGCATTTTTCTTCAGCAAGAAGGTAATCAAAACCTTCTGTGCTGCAGTCAGTTATTGTCAATAACCTGTCTCAGTACAGTCTCAATGTGTTCTAATAGTGAGTCTGTATTGTCCATATTTTTTCTCAGTGTTCTCATAGTGAGTCTGTATTGTCCATGTTCTGTCTCAGTGTGTTCTCATAGTGAGTCTGTATTGTCCATGTTCTGTCTCAGCGTGTTCTCATAGTGAGTCTGTATTGTCCATGTTTTGTCTCAGCGTGTTCTCATAGTGAGTTTGTATTGTCCATGTTTTGTCTCAGTGAGTTCTCATAGTGAGTCTGTATTGTCCATGTTTTGTCTCAGTGTGTTCTCATAGTGAGTCTGTATTGTCCATGTTTTGTCTCAGTGTGTTCTCATAGTGAGTCTGTATTGTCCATGTTTTGTCTCAGTGTGTTCTCATAGTGAGTCTGTATTGTCCATGTTTTGTCTCAGTGTGTTCTCATGGTGAATCTGTATTGTCCATGTTTTGTCTCAGTGTGTTCTCATGGTGAATCTGTATTGTCCATGTCCTGTCTCAGTGTGTTCTCATAGTGAGTGTGTATTGTCCATGTTTTGTCTCAGTGTGTTCCCATAGTGAGTCTGTATTGTCCATGTTTTGTCTCAGTGTGTTCTCATAGTGGGTCTGTATTGTCCATGTATTGTATCAGTGTGTTCTCATAGTGAGTCTGTATTGTCCATGTTTTGTCTCAGTGTGATCTCACAGTTGGTCTGTATTGTCCATGTTTTGTCTCAGTGTGTTCTCAAAGGTTCTGGGTCTGTATTGTCCATGTTCTGTCTCAGTCTGTTCTCATAGTGGGTCTGTATTTTCCATGTTTTGTCTCAGTGTGTTCTCATAGTGGGTCTGTATTGTCCATGTTTTGTCTCAGTGTGTTCTCATAGTGAGTCTCTGTATTTTTGTCTCATGTTTCATATCTCAGTGTGTTTTGTCTCAGTGTGTTCTCATAGTGAGTCTGTATTGTCCATGTTTTGTCTCAGTGTGTTCTCATAGTGAGTCTGTATTTGTCCATGTTTTGTCTCATGTGTGTTCTCATAGTGAGTCTGTATTGTCCATTTTTGTCTCAGTGTGTTCTCATGGTGAATCTGTATTGTCCATTTTCTGTCTAGTGTGTTCTCATGGTGAGTCTGTATTGTCCATGTTTTGTCTCAGTGTGTTCTCATAGTGAGTCTGTATTGTCCATGTTTTGTCTCAGTGTGTTCTCATTGAATCTGTATTGTCCATTTTTGTCTCTAGTGTGTTCTCATGGTGAGTCTGTATTGTCCATGTTTTGTCTCAGTGTGTTCCCATAGTGAGTCTGTCCATGTTTTGTCTCAGTGTGTTCTCATAGTGAAACTGTATTGTCCATGTTTTGTCTCAGTGTCTCAAGTGTGTTCTCATTTTTTATCTCAGTGTGTTTTCATGGTGAATCAGTGTCCATTTTTGTCTCAGTGTATTGTCCATGTTTTGTCTCAGTGTGTTCTCATAGTGAGTCTGTATTGTCCATGTTTTGTCTCAGTGTGTTCTCATGGTGAATCTGTATTGTCCATTTTTTGTCTAAGTGTGTTCTCATAGTGAGTCTGTATTGTCCATGTTTTGTCTCAGTGTGTTCCCATAGTGAGTCTATATTGTCCATGTTTTGTCTCAGTGTGTTCTCATAGTGGGTCTGTATTGTCCATGTTTTGTCTCAGTGTGTTCTCATAGTGAGTCTGTATTATCCATGGTTTTGTCTCAGTGTGTTCCCATAGTGAGTCTGTATTGTCAATGTTTTGTCTCAGTGTGTTCTCATAGTGAGTTTGTATTGTCCATGTTTTGTCTCAGTGTGTTCTCATCGTGAGTGTAGTCTGTATTGTCCATGTTTTGTCTCAGTGTGTTTCCCATGGTGAATCTTTATTGTCCATGTTTTGTCTCAGTGTATTCTCATAGTGAGTCTGTATTGTCCATGTTTTGTCTCAGTGTGTTCTCATAGTGAGTTATATTGTCCAAGTTCTGTCTCAGTGTGTTCTCATAGTGGGTCTGTATTGTCCATGTTTTGTCTCAGTGTGTTCTCATAGTGAGTCTGTATTGTCCATGTTTTGTCTCAGTGTGTTCTCATAGTGGGTCTGTATTTTCCATGTTTTGTATCAGTATGTTCTCATAGTGGGTCTGTATTGTCCATGTTTTCTCTCAGTGTGATCTCATAGTGGGTCTGTATTGTTCATGTTTTGTCTCAGTGTGTTCTCATAGTGGGTCTGTATTGTCCATGTTTTTTTTGTCAGTATATCTCACTCATAGTGAGTCTGTATTGTCCATGTTTTGTCTCAGTGTGTTCTCATAGTGTGTGTGTATTGTCCATGTTTTGTCTCAGTGTGTTCTCATAGTGAGGTTGTATTGTCCATGTTTTGTCTCAGTGTGTTCTCATAGTGAGTCTGTATTGTCCATGTTTTGTCTCAGTGTGTTGTCATGGTGAATCTGTATTGTTCATGTTTTGTCTCAGTGTATTCTCATAGTGAGGCTGTACTGTCCATGTTTTGTCTCACTGTGTTCTCATAGTGAGTTATATTGTCCATTCTGTCTCAGGGTGTCTCAGTTGTCCATGTTCAGTCTCAGTGTTTCTCATGGTGAGTCTGTATTGTCCATGTTCTGTCACAGTGTCTTCTCATAGTGTCTGTTCTCCATTTTGTCTCAGTTCTGTATTGTCCATGTTTTGTCTCAGTGTTTCTCATGGTGAGTCTGTATTGTCCATGTTTTGTCTCAGTGTGTTCTCATAGTGAGGTCTGTATTGTCCATGTTTTGTCTCAGTGTGTTCTCATAGTGAGTCTGTATTGTCCATGTTTTGTCTCAGTGTGTTCTCATAGTGGGTCTGTATTGTCCATGTTTTTTTCTCAGTGTGTTCTCATAGTGGGTCTGTATTGTCCATGTTTTGTCTCAGTGTGTTCTCATAGTGGGTCTGTATTGTCCATGTTTTGTCTCAGTGTGTTCTCATAGTGGGTCTGTATTGTCCATGTTTTCAGTGTTCTCATAGTGAGTCTGTTCTCATAGTGAGGTCTGTATTGTCCATGTTTTGTCTCAGTGTGTTCTCATAGTGAGTCTGTATTGTCCATGTTTTGTCTCAGTGTGTTCTCATAGTGAGTCTGTATTGTCCATGTTTTGTCTCAGTGTGTTCTCATAGTGAGTCTGTATTGTCCATGTTTTGTCTCAGTGTGTTCTCATAGTGAGTCTGTATTGTCCATGTTTTGTCTCAGTGTGTTCTCATAGTGAGTCTGTATTGTCCATGTTTTTGTCAGTGTGTTCTCATAGTGGGTCTGTATTGTCCATGTTCTGTCTCAGTGTGTTCTCATAGTGAGTCTGTATTGTCCATGTTTTGTCTCAGTGTCATTGAGTTGTTCCATGTTTTGTCTCATTCTCAGTGAGTCTGTATTGTCCATGTTTTGTCTCAGTGTGTTCTCATAGTGGGTCTGTATTGTCCATGTTTTGTCTCAGTGTGTTCTCATAGTGAGTCTGTATTGTCCATGTTTTGTCTCAGTGTGTTCTCATAGTGGGTCTGTATTGTCCATGTTTTGTCTCAGTATGTTCTCATAGTGGGTCTGTATTGTCCATGTTCTGTCTCAGTGTGTTCTCATAGTGGGTCTGTATTGTTCCATGTTTTGTCTCAATGTGTTCTCATAGTGGGTCTGTATTGTCCATGTTTTGTCTCAGTGTGTTCTCATAGTGGGTCTGTATTGTCCATGTTTTATCTCAGTGTGTTCTCATAGTGGGTCTGTATTGTCCATGTTTTGTCTCTGTAGTGTCCATTGTTTTTGTCTCAGTGTGTTCTCATGGTGATGTTTTGTCTCAGTGTGTTCTCATAGTGGGTCTGTATTGTCCATGTTTTGTCTCAGTGTGTTCTCATAGTGAGGCTGTATTGTCCATGTTTGTCTCACTGTGTTCTCATAGTGAGTCTGTATTGTCCATGTTCTGTCTCAGTGTGTTCTCATAGTGAGTCTGTATTGTCCATGTTCAGTCTCAGTGTGTTCTCATGGTGAGTCTGTTTTGTCCATGTTCTTGTCTCAGTGTGTTCTCATAGTGGGTCTGTATTTTCCATGTTTTGTCTCAGTGTGTTCTTTGGGTCTGTATTGTCCAGTCTTTCTCTCAGTATTTCTCATGGTTTTTTCCATGTTTTGTCTCAGTGTGTTCTCATAGTGGGTCTGTATTGTCCATGTTTTGTCTCATTGTGTTCTCATAGTGGGTCTGTATTGTCCATGTTTTCTCTCAGTGTGTTCTCATAGTGGGTCTGTATTGTCTCATGTGTTTGTCTCAGTTTTGTGTTCTCATAGTGGGTCTGTATTGTCCATGTTTTGTTGTCTCAGTGTGTTCTCATAGTGGGTCTGTATTGTCCATGTTTTGTCTCAGTGTGTTCTCATGGTGAGTCTGTATTGTCCATGTTTGTCTCAGTGTGTTCTCATAGTGACCTGTATTGTCCATGTTTTGTCTCAGTGTGTTCTCATAGTGAGTCTGTATTGTCCATGTTTTGTCTCAGTGTGTTCTCATAGTGAGTCTGTATTGTCCATGTTTTGTCTGTGTGTTCTCAGTGTGTTTTCCATGTTTTGTCTCAGTGTGTTCTCATAGTGAGTCTGTATTGTCCATGTTTTGTCTCAGTGTGTTCTCATAGTGAGTCTGTATTGTCCATGTTTTGTCTCAGTGTGTTCTCATAGTGGGTCTGTATTGTCCATGTTTTGTCTCAGTGTGTTCTCATAGTGGGTCTGTATTGTCCATGTTTTGTCTCAGTGTGTTCTCATAGTGAGTCTGTATTGTCCATGTTTTGTCTCAGTGTGTTCTCATAGTGAGTCTGTATTGTCCATTTTTGTCTCATGTTCTCATAGTGGGTCTGTATTGTCCATGTTTTGTCTCAGTGTGTTCTCATAGTCTGTATTGTCCATGTTTTGTCTCAGTGTGTTCTCATAGTGAGTCTGTATTGTCCATGTTTTGTCTCAGTCTCATGGTATTTTTGTCTCAGTGTGTTCTCATAGTCTGTATTGTCCATGTTTTTGTCTCAGTGTGTTCTCATAGTGAGTCTGTATTGTCCATGTTTTGTCTCAGTGTGTTCTCAGTGTGTATTGTCCATGTTTTGTCTCAGAGTCTGTGGGTTGTATTGTCCCATCTCAGTTTTGAGTCTGTATTGTCCATGTTTTGTCTCAGTGTGTTCTCATAGTGGGTCTGTATTGTCCATGTTTTGTCTCAGTGTGTTCTCATAGTTCTGTATTGTCCATGTTTTGTCTCAGTGTGTTCTCATAGTGATGTTCTCTCAGTGTGTTCTCATAGTGGGTCTGTCCATGTTTTGTCTCATTGTCCATGTTCTCATAGTGGGTCTGTATTGTATTTTGTCCATGTTTTGTCTCAGTGTGTTCTCTCATCTCAGTGGGTGTATTGTCCATGTTTTGTCCATGTTTTTCTGTATTCATGTTTTTCTCTCATGTGATCTCATTCTGTATTGTCCATGTTTTGTCTCAGTGTGTTCTCATAGTGGGTCTCCATGTTTTGTCTCAGTGTGTTTTGTCTGTATTGTCCATGTTTTGTCTCAGTGTTCTCATAGTGGGGTCTGTATTGTCCATGTTCATGTGTGTCAGTGTGTCTCTCATAGTGAGTCTCAGTATTGTCCATGTATTGTCCATGTTCTCAGTGTGTTCTCAGTGTGTTCTCATAGGTCTGTCCATCATTGTCTCATTGTGTTCTCATGTGGGTCTGTATTGTCCATGTTTTGTCTCAGTGTGTTCTCATAGTGGTCTGTATTGTCCATGTTTTGTCTCAGTGTGTTCTCATAGTGGGTCTGTATTGTCCATGTTTTGTCTCAGTGTGTTCTCATAGTGAGTCTGTATTGTCCATGTTTTGTCTCAGTGTGTTCTCATGGTGAGTCTGTATTGTCCATGTTTTGTCTCAGTGTAGTCTGTATTGTCCATGGGTCTGTCATTGTCCATGTTTTGTTTCATGTTTTGTCTCAGTGTGTTCTCATAGTGGGTCTGTATTGTCCATGTTTTGTCTCAGTGTGTTCTCATAGTGAGTCTGTATTGTCTGTATTGTCCATGTTTTGTCTCAGTGTGTTCTCATAGTGTGTCTGTATTGTCCATGTTTTGTCTCAGTGTGTTCTCATAGTGAGTCTGTATTGTCCATGTTTTGTCTCAGTGTGTTCTCATAGTGGGTCTGTATTGTCCATGTTTTGTCTCAGTGTGTTCTCATAGTGGGTCTGTATTGTCCATGTTTTGTCTCAGTGTGTTCTCATAGTGGGTCTGTATTGTCCATGTTTTGTCTCAGTGTGTTCTCATAGTGGGTCTGTATTGTCCATGTTTTGTCTCAGTGTGTTCTCATAGTGAGTCTGTATTGTCCATGTTTTGTCTCAGTGTGTTCTCATAGTGGGTCTGTATTGTCCATGTTTTGTCTCAGTGTGTTCTCATAGTGGGTCTGTATTGTCCATGTTTTGTCTCAGTGTGTTCTCATAGTGAGTCTGTATTGTCCATGTTTTGTCTCAGTGTGTTTCTCATAGTGGGTCTGTATTGTCCATGTTTTGTCTCAGTGTGTTCTCATAGTGAGTCTGTATTGTCCATGTTTGTCTCAGTGTGTTCTCATGTGTTGTGTTCTCATAGTGAGTCTGTATTGTCCATGTTTTGTCTCAGTGTTCTCAAAGTTCTGTATTGTCCAGTCTCAGTGTGTTCTCATAGTGAGTCTGTATTGTCCATGTTTTGTCTCAGTGTGTGTTCTCATAGTCTGTGTTGTCCATGTTTTGTCTCAGTGTGTTCTCATAGTGTCTGTATTGTTTTTGTCTCAGTCATTTCATAGTGAGTCTGTTGTCATGTTTTGTCTCATGTTCTCATAGTGAGTCTGTATTGTCCATGTTCTGTCTCAGTGTGTTCTCATTTGTATTGTCCATGTTTTGTCTCAGTGTGTTCTCATGGTGAGTCTGTATTGTCCATGTTCTGTCTCAGTGTGTTCTCATAGTGAGTCTGTATTGTCCATGTTTTGTCCATGTGTTCAGTGTATTGTCCATGTTTTGTCTCAGTGTGTCTGTATTGTCCCATGTTTTGTCTCAGTGTGTTCTCATAGTGAGTCTGTATTGTCCATGTTTTGTCTCAGTGTGTTCTCATAGTGAGTCTGTATTGTCCATGTTTTGTCTCAGTGTGTTCTCATAGTGAGTCTGTATTGTCCATGTTTTGTCTCAGTGTGTTCTCATAGTGAGTCTGTATTGTCCATGTTTTGTCTCAGTGTGTTCTCATCGTGTGTCTGTATTGTCCATGTTTTGTCTCAGTGTGTTCTCATAGTGGGTCTGTATTGTCCATGTTTTGTCTCAGTGTGTTCTCATAGTGAGTCTGTATTGTCCATGTTTTGTCTCTCAGTGTGTTCTCATAGTGAGTCTGTATTGTCCATGTTTTGTCTCTCATAGTGAGTCTGTATTGTCCATGTTTTGTCTCAGTGTGTTCTCATAGTGAGTCTGTATTGTCCATGTTTTGTCTCAGTGTGTTCTCATAGTGAGTCTGTATTGTCCATGTTTTGTCTCAGTGTGTTCTCATAGTGAGTCCATTGTCCATTTTTGTCTCAGTGTGTTCTCATAGTGAGTCTGTATTGTTCTCATAGTGGGTCTGTATTGTCCATGTTTTGTCTCAATGTGTTCTCATAGTGGGTCTGTATTGTCCATGTTTTGTCTCAGTATGTTCTCAAAGTGGGTCTGTATTGTCCATGTTTTGTCTCAATGTGTTCTCATAGTGGGTCTGTATTGTCCATGTTTTGTCTCAGTCTCAGTGGGTCTGTTTGTCCATGTTTTGTCTCAGTGTGTTCTCATATTGTATTGTCCATGTTTTTGTCTCATAGTGTTTTGTCTGTTTTGTCTCAGTGTGTTCTCATAGTGTCTGTATTGTCCATGTTTTGTCTCAGTGTGTTCTCATAGTGAATCTGTATTGTCCATGTTTTTGTCTCAGTATTGTCTCCATGTTTTTGTCTCAGTGTGTTCTCATAGTGAGTCTGTATTGTCCATGTTTTGTCTCAGTGTGTTCTCATAGTGAGTCTGTATTGTCCATGTTTTGTCTCAGTGTGTTCTCATAGTGGGTTGTCCATGTTTTGTCCATGTTCCATGTTTTGTCTCAGTGTGTTCTCATGGTGAGTCTCAGTGTGTTCTCATAGTGGGTATCTTATTGTCCATGTTCATCTCAGTGTGTTCTCATCTGTATTGTCCATGTCTCAGTGTGTCATAGTGGTCTGTATTGTGTTTTCTCATAGTGAGTCTGTATTGTCCACATTTTGTCTCACTGTGTTCTCATAGTGTGTTCTCATAGTGAGTCTGTATTGTCCATGTTTGTTACAGTGTCTGTTCTCCATGTTTTGTGTGTTCTGTATTGTCCATGTTTTGTCTCAGTGTGTTCTCATAGTGAGTCTGTATTGTTCATGTTTTATCTCAGTGTGTTCTCATAGTGAGTCTGTATTGTCCATGTTCTGTCTCAGCTTGTTCTCATAGTGAGTCTGTATTGTCCATGTTTTGTCTCAGCGTGTTCTCATAGTGGGTCTGTATTGTCCATGTTTTGTCTCAGTGTGTTCTCATGGTGAGTGTACATTGTTCATGCTCTCTTACTGCAGACTGTTGGCATCATGTGAGTGTTGACAGGCAGTCAGGCACATGGCTCCAGCAGACTCCAGTCCTGTGCTTGTTTATTACTCTGTGATGAGAGAGATGATAAGGTCTGGCCTTCACTCTACCCAATTGGAGGAGATTGCTGCCTGCAAATGCAAGTATGTGTGTGTATAAGCACACACACACACGCGCCCACACACACTGACCCACGCACGATCACACACAGACGCGCGCGCGCGCACACACACACACTGACACAGAGACACGCACACACACACACTGACACATGCACGCTCACACACAGACATGTGCGCCACACACACACACACATACGCATACACGCACACACACAAACACACACACACACATATTTGTACGCACATGTGAATGATCAAGCACATACGCACACATGCATGCAAATATACATGGTTACACACAGGCACACGTGCAAACATACACAAATGCCTGCTCCCAGAAGCACATATAAATTCATGCAGGTAAACGCATGTATACATACTCCCATACACACACACACACACACACACACGCACAAAATATGTCAGTGTGGGCCAAGCTCTGGTGTGTAACCTTTATCTCTGTGAAACCTCATTAGAGAGGAAAGGTCAGGGAGGGATGCTGGATTCAGAGCAGAGACAAGACAATGACACACCTGTGAGTTACACACCTCTCCACAGTAACACACTCAAACACTAAGCACAAAAACACACACCTCTCCACAGTAACACACTCAAATACTAAACACAAAAACACACACCTCACTGCAGTAACACACTCAAACATTAAACACAAAAACACACATCTCACTGCAGTAACACATTAAAACAATGACTAAAACACACACCTCTCACAGAAACACACTCAAACACTAAACACAATAACACACCTCTCTACAGTAACACACTAAAACATAACCACTAAAACACACACCTCTCTACAGCAACACACTCAAACTCTAAGCAAAAACACACACCTCACCACAGTAACACACTCAAATACTAAACACAAAAACACACACCTCACTGCAGTAACACACTCAAACATTAAACACAAAAACACACATCTCACTGCAGTAACACATTAAAACAATGACTAAAACACACACCTCTCACAGAAACACACTCAAACACTAAACACAATAACACACCTCTCCACAGTAACACACTAAAACATAAGCATTAAAACACACTCCTCAGTTCAGTGACACACTCAAACACAAAATACAAAAACACACACCTCACTGCAGTAACACACTCAAACTCTAAGCAAAAACACACACCTCACCACAGTAACACACTCAAATACTAAACACAAAAACACACACCTCACTGCAGTAACACACTCAAACATTAAACACAAAAACACACATCTCACTGCAGTAACACATTAAAACAATGACTAAAACACACACCTCTCACAGAAACACACTCAAACACTAAACACAATAACACACCTCTCTACAGTAACACACTAAAACATAACCACTAAAACACACACCTCTCTACAGCAACACACTCAAACTCTAAGCAAAAACACACACCTCACCACAGTAACACACAAAAAAACTAAACACAAAAACACATCTCACTGCAGTAACACACTAAAACAACCACTAAAACACACACCTCTCACAGTAACACACTCAAGCACTAAACACAATAACACACCTCTCCACAGTAACACACTAAAACATAAGCATTAAAACACACTCCTCAGTTCAGTGACACACTCAAACACAAAATACAAAAACACACACCTCACTGCAGTAACACACTCAAACACTAAACACAAAAACACATCTCACTGCAGTAACACACTAAAACAACCACTAAAACACACACCTCTCACAGTAACACACTCAAGCACTAAACACAATAACACACCTCTCCACAGTAACACACTAAAACATAAGCATTAAAACACACTCCTCAGTTCAGTGACACACTCAAACACAAAATACAAAAACACACACCTCACCGCAGTAACACACTCAAACACTAAACACAAAAACACATCTCACTGCAGTAACACACTAAAACAACCACTAAAACACACACCTCTCACAGAAACACACTCAAACACTAAACACAATAACACACCTCTCTACAGTAACACACTAAAACATAACCACTAAAACACACACCTCTCTACAGCAACACACTCAAACACTAAGCAAAAACACACACCTCTCTACAGTAACACTCTAAAACATAAGCATTAAAATACACTCCTCAGTTCAGTAACACACTCAAACACAAAACACAAAAACTCACACCTCACTGCAGTAACACACTCAAATACTAAACACAAAAACACACACCTCTCTACAGAAACACATTCGAACACAACCACAAAAACACACACCTCACAACAGTAAGACACTCGAACACAACCACAAAAACACACCTCACTACAGTAACACACTCAAACACTAAACACAAAAACACACATCTCACTGCAGTAACACACTAAAACAACCACTAAAACGCACACCTCTCACAGTAACACACTCAAACACTAAACACAATAACACACCTCTCTACAGTAACACACTAAAACATAACCACTAAAACACCCACCTCTCTACAGCAACACACTCAAACACTAAGCAAAAACACCCACCTCTCTACAGCAACACACTCAAACACTAAGCAAAAACACACACCTCTCTACAGTAACACACTCAAACAATAAGCAAAAACAAACACCTCATCACAGTAACGTACTCAAACACTAAAACAAAAAAACACACTTCACTGCAGTAACACACCAAAACAACCACTAAAACACACATCTCTACAGTAACACACTCAAACACTAAACACGGAAACACACACCTCACTACAGTAACACATTAAAACGTAACCACTAAAACACACACATCTCTACAGTAACACATTCAAACACTAAGCAAAAACACACACCTCTCTACAGTAACACACTAAAACATATGCATTAAAACACACCCCTATCTACAGTAACACACTCAAACACTAAATAGAAAAACACACACCTCACAACAGTAAGACACTCAAACACAACCACAAAAACACACACCTCACTACAGTAACACACTCAAACACTAAACAAAAACAAACACCTCATCACAGTAAAGTACTCAAACACTAAACACAAAAACACACTTCACTGCAGTAACACACTAAAACAACCACTAAAACACACACCTCTACAGTAACACACTCAAACACTAAACACGGAAACACACACCTCACTACAGTAACACATTCAAACACTAAGCAAAAACACACACCTCTCTACAGTAACCCACTAAAACATATGCATTAAAACACACCCCTATCTACAGTAACACACTCAAACACTAAACAGAAAAACACACACCTCACAACAGTAAGACACTCGAACACAACCACAAAAACACACACCTCACTACAGTAACCCACTCAAACACTTAACAAAAACAAACACCTCATTACAGTAACGTACTCAAACACTAAACACAAAAACACACCTCACTGCAGTAACACACTCACTGATCACAAAAACACACCTCTCTATTCAATTTATTTGTGTAGCGCTTTTCACAGAGACTGTCACAAAGACGCTTTACAGTGAGAGATGAAATAAATGACAGGGCAGTGCCCAGCCTATTCCCCACTACAGCAAATGAGGCAAAAAACTCCCAGTAGGGAGAAAAATCCTCAAACAGTGGTGAGATGAAACTCCCCAGTGGGAAGAAATCTCAGGAGGAACCCGACTATAGTGGGGAAGCCCATCCTCTGCGGGCTAGCTAATTAATAACAAAATAAAGCAAAATAGGATAAAATGGCAATTGAGTTCCATTAAAGTCCATGTAAACAGTGGCATCTGTAGCTCCAGGAAGTGGCGAGTCGGGGATGGTGCAGAACTGGATCAGGACTGGATCAGGACAGCAGGACAGCAGCAGCTGGCGCTCATGGTGAGGGACAGGGCTCGGACGGTCCAGGACTCAGGGTAGTGGAGTGGAAAGATCCTCAGAAAGAGACACAGAAAAAAGGGGGGTGAGGCACTGGATAAAACAACTGAATATTAATAAAATACAGTCCTGTGTCATGTGCTAAGTAAGAATTTAGGAGCAGACTGGTCAGGAAACAGTCAACACCCCTCTGTCCACTTCCTGCAGCACAGAGGCCCTACACTTACACCAGGCTGCAAGATCACGTTTGATTTTCTAAACACCAGTACCATATGGACCTCCCCGGTGACTAAGGCTGTAGCAAGCCCCACTGGCACCGTTAATGCATGCTCAGTGCCATCGGTTCCACATGGATTTGCTTAACACTACCACCAGTACCATATGGACCTCCCCGGTGACTAAGGCTATAGCAAGCCCCACTGGCACCGTTAATGCATGCTCAGTGCCACCGGTTCCACATGGATTTGCTAAACACTGGCTTACAGTAACTCAGTCAAGCACTAAAGACGAAAATACACACCTCATTATAGTAACACACTCAAACACAACCCCAAACACACACCTCTCTACAGTAACAAACTTAAACATTAAAGACCAAAATACACACCTCATTATAGTAACACACTCAAACACAACCCCAAACACACCTCACTACAGTAACACAATCAAACAATAAACACAAAAATAGGACCAAGGGTCCTGTAGCTTACCGGCAAGTAATCTTATAATGATGATACAAGTTATGACAATTTCATGTGAAGTTTGACATTCGAATCATTAAAAGTCAATGCCGAGGTCACCAAATAAAAGGTCACAACATTTATAAGACCTAAAAATAATCCTAAGCTCTGAATCAGTTTTGGTGATACAAGTCATCGAAAATTCAATATGTCAATTGTGAACTTTAAAGGTCACAGAAGGTAAAGTATAGGTCAGTAAATGGACTTCATATATGACTTTCTAAATGTCTCTACACAAACCTTGACTCAATCTGTGACCATTTTGGTGATAGAAGTCATTGTAATTTCACTGTCGAGTTTTAACCTCTAAGGTCACTGACAGTCAAGTTGAATGTCACCAAATGAAAGTTCATATGTGACTTCCTAGATGTCAGTAACAAAAACCTAGGCTCCATCTATGACCATTTTAGTGATACAAGTCACTGAATCTTCCCTAGGTCACATTTGACCTTCGAAGGTCAATATGAAGGTCACCAAATGAAAGTTCATATATGACTTCCTATACATCTCTAATACAAACCTAGGCTCCATCTGTGACCATTTTGGAAAAACAAGTCATTGTAGTTCTATTATGTCAAGTTTGACCTTCAGAGGTCACCAAGTCAAGTTGAATGTCCCCAAATGAAAGTTCATGTGTGACTTCCTTTAAGTCTGTGATACAAGCTTAGGCTCTATCGGTGACCTTTTTAGTGATAGAAGTCATAGAATTTTCACTCGGTCAAGTCTGACCTTCAAAGGTCAATATAAAGGTCACCAAATGAAAGTTCATATTTGACTTCCTATATGTCTCCACTACAAACCTACACTCTATCTGTAACAATTTTGATGATATAAGTCATTGAAATTTCACTGTAAAGTTTGGCCGTTGAGGTCACTGAAGGTCAAGTTCAAGGTTACCAAATGAAACCTCATACATGACCTCCTATACGCCCACAATACAAAGCTCTATCTATAATAGTTTTGGTGATAGAAGTCATTATAATTTTGCTATGTAAAGTTTGACCTTCAAAGGTCACCCAAGGTCAAGTTCAAGGCCACCAAAAGAAATTTCATATATGCCCCTATAAGTGTTTAATACACATATGTTCCCAATCTTCAATATTTTCAAGCCTAGAAGCCTTTGAAAATTGTAACATTTTGCTTTGACCTCAAGTTTGACCTTTCAAGGTCATCTGAGGTCAACTTTAACATAGCCAATGTATAGTTCATATATGACTTCCTATATGTCGATAATACAAACTTAACCTCTATCTGCAACCATTTGGCCTCCACAGGCCATCTTGCTTATTCATAAAGTACAGCGCCTCCACTAGACCCACTTCCGTCGATTCAATCAAAGTGGCGCTTTGGTGGGTGCGAACTCTAGCAGGAGCATAACTCGGTGTAGGCAAAACCAATTTTCTTCGTTTGTCTCGCTATTGACAGTACTCCTTCACCACAAACAACCAAGATACGTGTTGAAATCGACCGGAGTTCCCCTTTAACACTGGGGCCAAAATTTCAAGGGCCCATAAAACGGACAAAAATTATTCAATCAAAAATCTGAAAAAAGCGTCTGGAGATATGGCCTAGTAGTATGTTATGGCAAATTTACACAAAAATTCATCAGGCCGAAAAAAAGATAAAAAATGTTCCGGACGATGGACGCCACACCACGACAATAGCTTATCTGCCCATACGGCCGGTAAGCTAAAAACACACACCTCTCTACAGTAACACATTCAAACACTGAACACAAAAACACACCTCTCCACAGTAACTCAATCAAACACTAAACCTAAAAACACACACCTCACTGCAATAACACACTCAAACACAAAACACAAAAACACACACCTGACTACAGTAACACACTCAAATGCTAAACACAAAAACACACCTCTCTACAGTAACATACTTAAACACTAAACACAAAAACACACCTCACTACAGTCACACACTCAAACACAACCTTAAAAACACATACCTCACAACAGTAAGACACTTGAACACAACCACAAAAACACATGCCTAACTAAAACTCAAAAACAGCCATTAAAACACATACATCACTACAGTGACACACTCAATCACACCGAGGAAAATAAAAACACAAATTTCATCACTGCAAAGCAATCACACTTGGCACAACTAAAGCTCAAAGACCCATGTTTAGGTGATTTTAAGGACAAAGGTCTGAAAATTGGTTTTGTTTGCACCATGAAAAAAAAAACTTCCTGTTGAATAATGCACTTTTGGAACACTGTTGGTAATTCTAACTAGAGTGCCAAAGGCCCTGAGGGTTGCCGGCAGTTACAGCCCCAACAGGAGAAAAGTAACTAGCATCAGTCCGCAGATTCAACAGCAAGCCAACACGAATTCTTGCGAAAGCAACACATTGTCTACACGATATTGGCGTTAAAAAGCTCCAGCTCGGACAATTTCGGCGGTGATGGTGAATAGTCCTGTACCACTGCGAATCAATTCACGTTCTTCGAATCAATTCTTCTCTGCGAAAGAAAAGAATTGTTTCATCCACACACTTCTGCGGGTCAACGCAGCTCAGTGAGAAAGGGGTTTTAGTTACCATTATCGGGCAACTCGACTGAGCAGTCACACTTTTTCATGAGTGACAGACAGCAACATTTCTGCCATTTAGCAAAAATATAATCTTTAAGTCTACATCATGAAATCCGATTAGATTTTTTTCTAACCTGAACTTTCACTGTCATCTGCTGTCAATTTGTGAAGTACGCCATCTTCTCAATTCACTTCTGCTTCTTGCTCTGCTTTCAGACAATGATTTTTTTTACACAACACTGCCACCGAGTGGGTTTAATTAGTATTATTCTTTGTATTCCATGATGCTAATAGGAACAAACATCCAAAAATGGGTTTTGACCAGTTTTTATTGCCATAATTGATCATGAAATAAGGTCGACCATGCGGTTACAATGCCCATAAAAATTTTAATTATATATAGGTTAGTGCCTAATACATACCAATTTCTAAAGACATTAAACGAGGAAATAAATAGATTGATTTCATCACATGACCTTGACCTTGAAGACCAAAGTCAAATCCAATATGGTGTGTTTGATCAGCATACATGATTTGTCATTAGTATCCAATACATACCGAAGATCTAAAGCCAACATTAAAGGACTTTTAGGCCGTTTTGTCATTACCTGGACCTTGTTGCCCAAGGTCAAATCCAATATATCAAAAACAACCAGCATACATGATTTGCTATTAGTGCCCAATACAGACCTAAGCTCTACAAACAGTATTAAACAAATATGGGCCATTTTTGTCATATAACCTTGACCTTGAGGCCCAAAATCAAATTTGACTGACTGCCTAAGAATGTTCAGCATACATGGTTTCCTATCGATGCCCCAAACATACCTGAGCTCTAATTTCCATATTCAGCAAGTTATAGCACATTTTTGCCATTTGATCTTGATGCCCAATGTCATATTCAACTTGCCGAGAATGTTTGGTTTACATGATTCCCTATAGGTGCCTCACACATACCTAAGGTCTAAATGTCACATTAAGCTGTTATAACACATTTTTGCCATTTGACCTTCACCTTGAGGCCCAAGGTGAAATTCGAACAACCGAGAATGTTTGGCATACATGATTCCCTATAGGTGCCTCATACATATCTAAGCTCTAAATGTCATATAAAGCAAGTTATAGCACATTTTTGCCATTTGACCTTGACCTGGAGGCCCAAGGTCAAATGTGACTGACTCAAAATGTTCGGCATACCTGATTACCCTAAATGCTTCACGCATACCTAAGCTCTAAAAGCTATATTAAGAGAGTTATAGCACAAAACACCCCGAAAAATGATGAAGTCCAGACACGTCGCCTAGGTGGCGCTATGAAGGAGCGATTCAATCAAAACGCCGTTTACATCGTTGAAGCAGGTCATGATACTGATTCCATTGCTGCGATAAAAAAAAAATTCATCAGACAGTTTTTGAGAAAAATTGCACCTAAGTGCCAAAAATGGCCATTTTCGACATAAAAATGGCCGCCAAGTCTAAAGAAACGATTCAATCAAAAAAATTTTTGCTCGGGCATTAACTTGATGACCGATTTGATCACATCCCCAAATTTAAAAAAAATTCATCAGACCGTTTTTGAGATACGGCTTTAAATGGACGACGCTGACGCCAACACCGCCGCCGGACGCAAAGTGATGACAATACGTTACTGGCCTACGGCCGGCAACCTAAAAATCACAGCTGGTAATTGAAGGTAGTTGAAAAAGAAATTCATTGGCCAAAAGGTATTGCAAACAAAGCTGCCAAAATTTTAGCGAGCATGTGTCTCTTGATTCTCGGAGTCAAACCCAAAACAGTCTTGCTGTGGGGAGACAGTGGTGCCCATTTCACAGTAGCACCCTTAGCATACACAGGAAACTCAGTGAGCACTTCAACAGTCCTCAGGTGTGTCTGACACTGAGGCCGAATGCACGGATACATCATTCCCTCACTCTCTCGCCTGAATTCAGCTCCTCTTCCTGGAGTAAGCGGAGGATCACTGGCGCTCATTGTGTAAACACCCCCACCCCGCCTCTCTCATTGTGAAACGCAGCTCGACCCATCCCCGATCCCAGCCCAGCCCAGTCCAGCTCAGACAAGGTGCGGTCACCACTTAAGAGTCCTGAATACTTGTGCACACAGACCAGGCAGTTTACAGCACTAAATGATGCCCATGTGAGTCAGCAGACCGACACCCTCCCTCCTGCCCTGGGTCAGACCTCTCCCCTCTAATCCCAGTTCGGAGGGATCTGCAGTTTCCTGGTGTTAGGGAAGCATTACCTGCCCATGCACTGGATCCCCAGGCCCACAGAGCTGATTATTTACCTTCCAAATGTTGTGTACAGTACTGCACAGCAGGACAGCTTACCCAAGAGGCATTTAGTGGTTAGAGAATAATGAGTTACACGCTTTTGTTATAGAAACAAAACCTAGATTTTCTCCATGCAAATGGCTGGTGAATTAAAAACTTCTTCATCCACCATTGCCCAACCGAAGACCAATGCGTTTGCTTAAAGGTTTATCTGTCCGCATGGTAAACTGGACATGAGTTTGCTAATTTTTTAAAGTGTAAAACAAGAGTGCAGGGACCTTAGTGGGCCGACTCAGTTGGATAACAGCCATTGTGAAGTCCACAGACCGTCTTTCATTACGAACTAGCAGAGCTTTTTTCCTTAAATTTTGACACTTGTCTGTCATGAAATGATATCAGAGATTGTTTGAGCCATATATTTGAGTGTACATGTCCTAAATTGAATGTTAATTGTAACAATCTCATGCATATGTTTTCATACACATAAATGATTTAATTACACAACCGTACTGGGTTTTTTTTTTTTTTTTTTTTGTTCATGATAAAACACGTTTGGAGGTGCGCTGCTTACAGCCACCTGGCTAAGCTGCCAGGAACTGAGTACCTTTGTACTCTTAACTGCCTGTCATCTAACACAGTGATATTACAACATTAGCCATGCTGAAATATGAGGCTGATTTTCATTCTGTGTCTCAAATCTGGCACTAATCAGATTAGTGACAAATACAAGCTACCAGCGCTACTGATGCCCCTCTTCTTGCTGTCATTGCAGATGACAAATTCCAGTCGTCCAAGTACCTCATCCTAGTAATATCCCTGCCATCTGCTGGACGTGTGCGGAACTGCAGCGTCTTTCTTTCAGTATACATCCTTGAGTCTTATTACCTCCGCCAAGGAAGTTATGTTTTTGCTTCTGTTTGTTTACTTATTTATTTGTTTGTCTGTCTGTTAGCAGGATATCTCAAAAACGGTTGCATAGATTTAACCAAGCTTTGCAGGATTTTAAAGTAGTACAAGAGGAACAAGTGATTAAATTTTGGCATACCTAGGCCAAAGTTAAAATCCAGCTATGCTGGTGGAGGTATGGGCTCAAGGACTCCAGCTTGTTTATAATTGGAACACAGGCACAGAAAGGATTGCTCATAATTATTATTTATATATATATATATATATATATATATATATATATATATTTTTTTTTTTTTTTTTTTTTTTTTTTGCAGATTGTGGATTTATATAGAGAAATTTAACATTAAAAAGATACAGAGTGGGTTTCCTCCTATAGTCCAGACACACACGGGTTAGGCCATTTGCACACGCTGAATTTTGTGTGTGTGTGTGTGTGTGTGTGTGTGTGTGTGTGTGTGCGTGTGTGTGCGCATGTGTGATGGATGCAGGAATTGCCCATGGTGTAGGTCTCTCGTCCATGAGATGCTGACACAGGCCCCAGATCAGGGAAAGGCGAGTCAGATCATGGATGGATGGAAGAGGTCATGAGCAGAAAGTATTCAACAGATTCTCAGGTCTCTGGATTTTCTCCTCTGACTTGAAATAATTTAAACACCAGTGAAAATGGAATAAAATCAACAGTGAGAGTGTGATCAGCCCACACCATCCATACTGCCCACAGTTTTCTGACCTAACACCTTTCATTCACCAACTTAAAAAAGAGCACACTGCTTTTGATATTAAATACCCCCTTGCATAACAAGGGCACTTGATTGCAGTGGAAATAGGAGATATGAGAAAAAGATTGTGAAGAAAAAAAAAAAATCAGAAAAGCACAGCAACAGTGGGAGTGATGAGTGTCTATATTTTCACATTTCATTGACATTTCTTACAACATCACGTTTACAACGCTTTTTACAAAATTTATCTCTCTCTTTTCATTTTCAAGATATTGGCCTCTCAAATATGAAACTTTTTATGGGTGGAAATCAAAAATTCAGTTTTCAAGGGCCCCCTATGAGGCCAGGATCCCTTACAGAAGGTAAATTGTGCTGGATTCCTTCTATTTGAGGATAGGTCTGTCTGTACAGGGAAGATTGACAGCACCCAAGGCATAATAGTGGAGTTAGGAGACCCTGAAATGGGTCCCATCTGAAAAAGTAACTTTTTTTTTTTTGCCAATTTTGGATTGGCAAGTTCACCATGTGGGCAGTTACCCACGGTAATGAAACTTGTTCCACAGAAATTTATATATCTTGGCTTTATTTGTTTAAAATTACAACTTGTTTTCTTACTCCTTCACTATTTAATCGTGTTAATATAGGTGTTTTGGGGTAAAACGCCCATGATTATCCCCTTTGTTCTGCAACTAGAAGTTTTAAATAGACAGTGCCTACTCATAAACTCAAATTACATCATTTCCTGAGATAATCTGACATCTGACATGATGCTGCATTCCCTCTCTGGGATCCCCCAGGTATTGCATCATCTTCCATGCGTATTGTTTTAACCAGAGATGATGCAATAGGGTAGGTAATTTACAAATTCATAGAAGCTTCAGCATGTCTTCTGACAGGTGCAAAATTGGGATTTCCTTGGATAAGGAGTGCTACAGTATGTATGTTTGTCGCATTCCTCATCCAAGGAAATCCCAGTTTTGCACCCGTCAGAAGACATGCTGAAGCTTCAGTGAATTCATTAATTAGCTACCCTGTTGTTTTAACCAGAGGTGATGCAATACTCATGCAAGATGATACAATATATGGGCGATCTGATGCAATACGCATGGAAGATGATGCAATACCTGGGGGATCCCAGAGAGGGAATGCAGCATCATGTCAGATGTCAGATTATCTCAGGAAATGATGTAACTTGAGTTTATGAGTAGGCACTGTCTCTTTAAAACTTCTAGTTGCAGAACAAAGGGGATAATCATGGGCGTTTTACCCCAAAATGCCTATATTTGTTAACTCGATTAAATAGTGAAGGAGTAAGAAAACAAGTTGTAATTTTAAACAAATAAAGCCAAGATATATACATTTATGTGGAACAAGTTTCATTACCGTGGGTAACTGCCCACATGGTGAACTTGCCAATCCAAAATTGGCAAAAAAAAAAAAAAAAAAAAAGTAAATTTTTCAGCTAGGACCCTTTTCAGAGTCTCCTCACTCCACTATTATGCCTTCCTTGTACAGACAGACCTATCCTAAAATAGAAGGAATCCAGCACAATTTACCTTCTGTAAGGGATCCTGGCATCATAGGGGGCCCTTGAAAACTGAATTTTTGATTTTCACTCATAAAAAGTTTTGTATTTGAGAGGCCAATATCTTGAAAATGAAAAGAGATAGATAGGTTTTGACAAGAGATTCTGAAAGCCTGCACCCAAGTTACTCTGGGAAGCTAATTTTAGCCCATACCTTTGATTTGTTCCAAAAATATTGGCCTCCAAAATCCCTATAAATTAACGTTTGCGATTCGCTTGGGCAAGGCCCTTGATTTTTGCGGGGGCCATATCCTGGAAACACCTTGGAGTAGGACCCTAAAATTTTGCATGTGTTCATTATGAATATAGGAGGTATTCCAAAAACAAATTTGGGCTAAATCTGAGTCTGTGACGGTGGAAGATTCTTGTACTTTGGTTGAGTTCATATGGAATGACCTTACAGTAAAAAGAAAAAAAAAAACAACCAAGTTTAACGACAAACTGGTCCATACTTCTTGCAGTCATATTTTCCTTCAAAAGCATAAACACTTTTAAAGCAATTAATGTATAAACATCTTTGAGCACTTAAAATGAAATGACAGGGGCCACAACTGTATGAAAACAGGCTCATTCTTGTCACTCATTTTCCTTCCTTAATCTCCTTTCCTTATTCTATCCATCAGGAGAGGCAAGGGAAAGAGGCAAGAAAAGAAGTAAAGATAGAGAATAGAAGGAATGCGAGCATTGGAATTGCGACATCACGGAATGCTCTGGTTCAACCAAATGTCAGTTTAAAGTGACAATGGATAGGGAGAACTACATCAACAGGTAAATCATTGCTGTGACATATCTTCCCAAAAGATACCAAAGCAAAGGGTAGAATTGTCTATCCTTGAGGAAGATATCTTTGCAAATTTCCCTCATCCTGTTTCCTAAGTCATTGGAGGCACAGTTTATGGATTGGAATGTCCTTAACAATGGAGCAGCTTGATTACTTTCAGAGTCAGTCAAGAAAAAGATGAGGAGGTGGTGACAAGGGATTGGAATTGGCCCAGTTACAGCAGTTACTAGGAGCAAGCGGTTACCTGGAGGGAAGGACTAGTGTCTGTAGGTTTAACTCCAGTCCTGGAGGGCCACAGTGACTGCAGGTTTAACTCCAGTCCTGGAGGGCCACAGTTTCTGCAGGTTTAACTCCAGTCCTGGAGGGCCGCAGTGTCTGCAGGTTTAACTCCAGTCCTGGAGGGCCGCAGTGTCTGCAGGTTTAACTCCAGTCCTGGAGGGCCGCAGTGTGTGCAGGTTTAACTCCAGTCCTGGAGGGCCACAGTGTCTGTAGGTTTAACTCCAGTCCTGGAGGGCCACAGTGACTGCAGGTTTAACTCCAGTCCTGGAGGGCCGCAGTGTCTGCAGGTTTAACTCCAGTCCTGGAGGGCCGCAGTATCTGCAGGTTTAACTCCAGTCCTGGAGGGCCGCAGTGTCTGCAGGTTTAACTCCAGTCCTGGAGGGCCGCAGTATCTGCAGGTTTAACTCCAGTCCTGGAGGGCCACAGTGTGTGCAGGTTTAACTCCAGTCCTGGAGGGCCACAGTGTCTGAAGTTTTAAGTCCAGTCCTGGAGGGCCGCAGTGTCTGTAGGTTTAACTCCAGTCCTGGAGGGCCGCAGTGTCTGCAGGTTTAACTCCAGTCCTGGAGGGCCACAGTGTCTGAAGTTTTAACTCCAGTCCTGGAGGGCCACAGTGACTGCAGGTTTAACTCCAGTCCTGGAGGGCCGCAGTGTCTGCAGGTTTAACTCCAGTCCTGGAGGGCCACAGTGACTGCAGGTTTAACTCCAGTCCTGGAGGGCCACAGTGACTGTAGGTTTAACTCCAGTCCTGGAGGGCCACAGTGTCTGCAGGTTTAACTCCAGTCATGGAGGGCCACAGTGACTGTAGGTTTAACTCCAGTCCTGGAGGGACACAGTATCTGCAGGTTTTAGTGGTTTCTTTTAAAGCCAGTTAAGGAAGTGAAATGACAGTGTGGACACTGCAGCCCTCTAGAACTGTATTCCGACACCTGAGCACTAAACTCCAAACAAGACAAGCTTCTCATTCTAAAAAGTGCAGCACAGAACAAGCCTAGCAGTCTGTATTAAATTAAATGGCACATTGACAGAGTCGCAGTAATGGTAATAATGATTCCTTCTCCTGGAGATAATAATGATCTCTGAGGGGATCAGAGGTGGGAGGGAATACGCTGGTCGCAGGTAGATAGACGGTGATTAGATGACCCAGGCTCCACAGCAGTCTCACCCTGAGCACAGACCACAGCCTGGCCTGGCCTTCCCTGGGTCTGTCCATCCTTTCGGATCCTCTTCGGTCTTTAATGTGGTCAATATGGCAGCCCGTGACACCACAGCCATCCTTAAAATTCAACAAATACTGGAGAAAAGACTGGGCCCATGAAGAGCTTCACACATGCAAGAGTGCGCACACACACACACGCACACACACACACACACACGCGCACACACATGCACGCACAGAAACATGCATACATATAAAAACACTTTTCAAAAGTCACCCGGGTCTCTGTATGGGCGAGTCCTCAAGATCATCACAGACAGAGACAGACAGAATCCATCCGGCGTAGAGTCAGGAAAATGTTTAGAAAATGTTCTCTAAAAGCAATCTACAGCACACGATGGATTTTCTCCCTCTCTAAGGAGTGGGACAATTTTTAAAGGCGGTTAATTCCTTCAAGGCTCACGTGGGCAATCAAATTAATACTATGGTACAAGAGTGCAACGGATTAAAATTATTTGTACAAGTGTGTAATGCATCATGGACTGTAAACATTTGTACAAGTTTTTCTGCATACTATAATTACCTACATAAATGTGTGGTAGTATTTAATGATTTGTAAAATTGTGTGACAGATTATCATGATTCATATGTGTGTGCTGGACAGCAGCTATTTAACCCTGTATGCGCCTGATTATAATGATCTGTGCAAGAGTGCGAAAGACTACAGCAATCTGAATTTAACCCCGTATGCGCCTGATTATAATGATCTGTGCAAGAGTGCGAAAGACTACGGCAATCTGAATTTAACCCCGTATGCGCCTGATTATAATGATCTGTGCAAGAGTCACGAAGACTACGGCAATCTGAATTTAACCCTGTATGCGCCTGATTATAATGATCTGTGCAAGAGTGCGAAAGACTACAGCAATCTGAATTTAACCCTGTATGCGCCTGATTATAATGATCTGTGCAAGAGTGCGAAAGACTACAGCAATCTGAATTTAACCCGTATCGCCTGATTATAATGATCTGTGCAAGAGTGCGAAAAGACTACGGCAATCTGAATTTAACCCGATAGTCGCCTGATTATAATGATCTGTGCAAGAGTGCGAAGACCACAGCAATCTGAATTTAACCCTGTATGCGACTGATTATAATGATCTGTGCAAGAGTGCGAAAGACTACAGCAATCTGAATTTAACCCCGTGTCGACTGATTATAATGATCTGTGCAAGAGTGCGAAAGACTACAGCAATCTGAATTTAACCCTGTATGCGCCTGATTATAATGATCTGTGCAAGAGTGCGAAAGACTACAGCAATCTGAATTTAACCCCGTATGCGCCTGATTATAATGATCTGTGCAAGAGTGCGAAAGACTACAGCAATCTGAATTTAACCCTGTATGCGACTGATTATAATGATCTGTGCAAGAGTGCGAAAGACTACAGCAATCTGAATTTAACCCCGTATGCGACTGATTATAATGATCTGTGCAAGAGTGCGAAAGACTACAGCAATCTGAATTTAACCCCAGTATCGCCTGATTATAATGATCTGTGCAAGAGTCACGAAAAGACCACAGCAATCTGAATTTAACCCTGTATCGACTGATTATAATGATCTGTGCAAGAGTCGCGAAAGACTACAGCAATCTGAATTTAACCCGTATCGACTGATTATAATGATCTGTGCAAGAGTGCGAAAGACTACAGCAATCTGAATTTAACCCCGTATGCGACTGATTATAATGATCTGTGCAAGAGTGCGAAAGACTACAGCGATCTGAGCAAGGGTGTCATGGACTATAAACACATGCACATTGGCGTGACGGAATATGACTATTTGAACACGTCATAGACTAACTATTTGAAAGTCTGCAACAAACTATAACAATTTTAAAATTTGTGATAGACACTAATTATTTTTTTAAACGTGTGATGGACCACAGGTGAATGATGGACTATACTTATTTACAGAGGTGTGATGGCAGTGATTTTCTCAAACAGGAGGCAAGTCCACACACACACACGCACACACACACACACACACACACACACACACAAAAAAAACATCAGGAAACCTAGCGTGAAACCCAAAAAAATCCTCACCACATTCATAAATAAACTTGTGAGCAGAGACACACACACTGAGAGAGAGAATGCAACTTCTCCAATTAGCAACTATATCTTGTTGCCAGGGGCAACATTCTACCCCTCCTTCTCCAGTAAAGCCCTGACATCTGCAAAGACCTGAAAGGAAAAAAAAAAAAAAAAAAAAAGAGAAAGACAGGAAGAAATAGCATAAGAAAGAGTATAGAGGGTGACAGTTACCCCCTCCTCTTTCACAGCAGTCAGGGAACATCAGCTCCAGTGCAGCACATCTGTAACCAGACCTGGGGCAGAAGTGTTTGCTCTGGTGAAGTCGTACAATGAGCCAAAATGGGGTTATTTCACTAGTGCCGTTTTCTAAAGTGCAGTTTGTTCTGAATCTGGTGTTTTATGAAGCCTGTTGCAGCCTGTGGCTGATGTTCCCTAAAGCATAGTGTGTTCTGAAGCTGGTGTTTTATGAAGCAAAGTGTGGCATGAAGCAGGTGTTTTATAAAGCATTGTGGGGTATGAAGCTGGTGTCTTATAAAGCGTAGCGTGTTCTGAAGCTGGTGTTCTCTGAGGCATTGTGTGTTCTGAAGCTGGTGTTTTATAAAGCATAGTGTGATATGAAGCTGGTGTTTTATAAAGCATAGTGTGGTATGGTGGTGTTATATGAAGCATGGTGTGGTATGAAGCTGGTGTTTTATAAAGCAAAGTGTGTTCTGAAGCTGGTGTTTTATAAAGCATAGTGTGGCATGAAGCTGGTGTTTTATAAAGCATAGTGTGTTCTGACGCTGGAGTTTTATAAAACATGGTGCGTTTTGAAGCTGGTGTTTTATAAAGCATAGTGTGTTCTGAAGCTGGTGTTTTATAAAGCATAGTGTGGCATGAAGCTGGTGTTTTATAAAGCATAGTGTGTTCTGAAGCTGGTGTTTTATAAAGCATGGTGCGTTTTGAAGCTGGTGTTTTATAAAGCATAGTGTGTTCTGAAGCTGGTGTTTTATAAAGCATAGTGCGTTTTGAATCTGGTGTTTTATAAAGCATGGTGCGTTTTGAAGCTGGTGTTTTATAAAGCATGGTGCCTTTTGAAGCTGGATTTTATAAAGCATGGTGCGTTTTGAAGCTGGATTTTATAAAGCATGGTGCGTTTTGAATCTGGTGTTTTATAAAGCATGGTGCCTTTTGAAGCTGGATTTTATAAAGCATGGTGCATTTTGAAGCTGGATTTTATAAAGCACGGTGCGTTTTGAAGCTGGTGTTTTATAAGCATGGTGCATTTTGAAGCTGGTGTTTTATAAGCATGGTGCGTTTTGAAGCTGGATTTTATAAAGCATGGTGCGTTTTGAAGCTGGTGTTTTATAAGCATGGTGCATTTTGAAGCTGGTGTTTTATAAGCATGGTGCATTTTGAAGCTGGTGTTTTATAAGCATGGTGCATTTTGAAGCTGGTGTTTTATAAAGCATGGTGCATTTTGAAGCAGGCGTCTTATAAAGCATGGTGCGTTTTGAAGCTGGTGTTTTATAAAGCACGGCATGAAATGAAGCTGGCAGCCGCACTGCTCTGAGTTTCACCTCTTCCACACTGCGGGAGGCATCCACTGTGCGCACCTTCCCCTGCTGCTGATACAACTCTATGATTGGTCGAGTAGAATGCAGGTACGTCTGGATCCTGCAGTACAGAAGCATACCTGTCAAAGAGGAGCAAGTACTACACAAGAGACGCACTGACAAATGTGCGCACACACACACACACACACACACAAACGCATGAATGCATGCATGCGTGCGCATGCAAAGGCGCACGCGCGCATGCACATACTCATAAAACAGACGCACACAGACACACAACTTACACACAGGAGGAAGGACTGACCGTTTCTCCAAACTCTCTCGGTTGTCGTCAGTGCGACCGCTACTCTTCCCCCTCTCGAGACACCTGTTGATACACACCTGTAACAATCGACACACCTGAGCAACCAGCCCTGCTCTGACTGATACACACCTTTACACAAACCAACACCACAACATCCAGCCCTACTCTAACTGATACAAACCATTACACAGTCCGACACCTCAACATCCAGTCCTGCTCTAACTGATACACACCATTACACAGTCCACCACCTCAACATCCAGCCCAATCTAACTGATACACACCTTCACACAATCCGCCACCTCAACATCCAGCCCTGCTCTAACTGATACACACCATTATACAGTCCGACACCTCAACACCCAGACCTACTCTAACTGATACACACCATTACACAGTCTGCCACCTCAACATCCAGCCCTGCTCTAACTGATACACACCTTTACACAGTCCACCACCTCAACATCCAGCCATGCTCTAACTGATACACACCTTTACACAGTCCACCACCTCAACATCCAGCCCTGCTCTAACTGATACACACCTTTACACAGTCCGACACCTGAACATCCAGCCATGCTCTAACTGATACACACCTTTACACAGTACACAGTCCACCCATTACACAGTCCACCACCTCAACATCCATCACCCTGCTCTACAGCCCACCACCTCAACATCCAGCCCTGCTCTAACTGATACACACCTTTACACAGTCCACCACCTCAACATCCAGCCCTGCTCTAACTGATACACACCTTTACACAGTCCACCACCTCAACATCCAGCCCTGCTCTAACTGATACACACCTTTACACAGTCCACCATCTCAACATCCAGCCCTGCTCTAACTGATACACACCTTTACACAGTCCACCACCTCAACATCCAGCCCTGCTCTAACTGATACACACCTTTACACAGTCCACCACCTCAACATCCAGCCCTGATCTACATCCCACATCCTTTACACAACTGTCCACCACCTCCTCAACATCCAGCCCTGCTCTAACTGATACACACCTTTACACAGTCCACCACCTCAACATCCAGCCCTACTCTCACTGATACACACCATTACACAGTCCACCACCTCAACATCCAGTCCTGCTCTAACTGATACACAGCATTACACAGTCCACCACCTCAACATCCAGCCCTACTCTAACTGATACACACCTTTACACAGTCCACCACCTCAACATCCAGTCCTGCTCTAACTGATACATACCTTTACACAGTCCGCCAACTCAACATCCGGCCCTACTCTAACTGATACACACCTTTACGCAGTCCGACACCCCAACATCCAGCCCTGCTCTAACTGATACACACCTTTACACAGTCCACCACCTCAACATCCAGCCCTACTCTAACTGATACACACCATTACACAGTCCACCACCTCAACATCCAGTCCTGCTCTAACTGATACACACCTTTACACAGTCCGACACCTCAACATCCAGCCCTGCTCTAACTGATACACACCTTTACACAGTCCACCACCTCAACATCCAGCCCTACTCTCACTGATACACACCATTACACAGTCCACCACCTCAACATCCAGTCCTGCTCTAACTGATACATACCTTTACACAGTCCGACACCTGAACATCCAGCCATGCTCTAACTGATACACACCTTTACACAGTCCGACACCTCAACATCCAGCCCTACTCTAACTGATACACACCTTTACACAGTCCGCCACCTCAATATCCAGCCCTGCTCTAACTGATACACAGCATTACACAGTCCACCACCTCAACATCCAGCCCTGCTCTAACTGAGACACACCATTACACAATCCACCACCTCAACATCCAGCCCTGCTCTAACTGATACACACCTTTACACAGTCCACCACCTCAACATCCAGCCCTGCTCTAACTGATACACACCTTTACACAGTCCGCCAACTCAACATCCGGCCCTACTCTAACTGATACACACCTTTATGCAGTCCGACACCTCAACATCCAGCCCTGCTCTAACTGATACACACCATTACACAGTCCACCACCTCAACATCCTCAACATCCAGCCCTGCTCTAACTGATACACACCTGATACACACTGACCGACACTCAACACACCTCAACATCCAGCCCTACTCTGATACACACATTTATACAAATCAACACCTCAACAACCAGCCCTACCCTAACTGATACACACCTTTACATAAACCAACACCTCAATATCCAGCCCTGGTCTAACTGATACACACCTTTACACAAACCTACAACTCAATATCCAGCCCTGGTCTACCTGATACACACCTTTACACAAACCTACACCTCAACATCCAGCCCTGCTCTAACTGATACATACCTTTATACAAACCTACACCTCAACATCCAGCCCTGGTCTAACTGATACACACCTTTATACAAACCTACACCTCAACATCCAGCCCTGCTCTGAGTTATACAAACATATGCACACACCTACACCACCATGACTCCTCATGTAACGCAGTGCTGACACATTAATTAACAGAATACCTTCCGTCTGCTTAATTCTCCACCCATTAGCCCCTCGCATTCGGTTAGCCCCATTCCCCCCTTCACCTGGTCGCTGCAGTCGAAGAACAGGACAAATCGAACATCAGCCCTGGCCTCCATTACCGAGCTCCACCCCTGCAGGTTGTCCTGGTTTCGAGGGAAGCCATCGATTAGGAATCGGAACTTATCTGGGTCCAGCTGCATCGTCTCCTCCATCGCCTGCGGATGAAGCATGAAGAGGAAGAGGAAGAGGAACAGGAAGGAGGAGGAAGAGGAGGAAAAGGAACAGGAAGAGGAGGAAAAGGAACAGGAACAGGAAGAGGAGGAAGAGGAACAGGAACAGGAAGAGTAAGTACATTCACTAGTCCAGTCATGGCTAAATCTAATGAGATATAGTACCAAATGCTAACACAGAGTAAATCAGTAACAAAAATAAGACATGAGACTTGATTAGAAAGAACGACCACTCATACTGCCCTCAATATTACTATGAATACAAATGACAAAGATAATAATTAGTAAATAGTAGCACACTTATTTGTTGGAGACCAAATACTTATGTAATTCCAAGATCAACCTTTTTTAACAGGTTAATGGTGATCTCCACGGGAACGATTTTGCCGTCCTTAATGCAGGTGTCGATGAGCTGGCCGAACTCTGAGCCCTCTCGAGTCCGCTCGGCCCTGAGAAGATCCCCAGCGGAGAGGTGGGTGTACCCGTACGCCTGAGAGAGACACGGTGGGCGGGCAGACAGACAGGAAATTTACAGGTAAGTGTACCCATAAGCCAGCGGAGACTGGAGTCTGGAGGATGAGCCACACGAGCGATGCATATGGGCCAAGTCACGATGGTAACACATGGACAGTCTACTACTTTTAATCATATTTCAGTCCATAACTTCTGAACTAATTATCATAAAAATGCAATCTATATCATTTTGGAAAGGTAACACTATGCAGACAAAGGTGAAATCCTCAAATGGGCCACATGGGTCTTATATACTTGGTAACACATGGACACCAAATAAACATCAAAATTTTCACTTTTTTTTTTTAACAAAAAAAGCCCCCAGATATATGTTCCAAAAAGATTTTTTTTCAAAGTTATTATTTTATACCATGCCTAGAATAGTTTATTAAGATGTCCAGGTGTGGAAATATCAAAATATTTATTCGAAAAAAAATTGGGGGCTTTTTTTTTTTTTTTGAAGTGATGTCTGGTAACCCATGGACATTTTGAATTGGTAACAATGGCACAAAGACGCAAAAAGTAGATTTCTTACTGTATTTATTTACAATATGTACATGATATCACCTATATATTTGGGCATGCCATACTGCATGCATGTATTTACAAAAATATACAATTTTTACAATTTTATACATTACAAAAATATACAATTATAAACCATTTTCAGATAAAAATTAGTCACCATTTAGTATGACTGTTTCATGACTTCACATTCCTTTCCTTGTTTAGCAACAAAAATAAATTACTTACACATATTTGTTAAATTGAAATCACTAATTTCATTGATTACAGTATATTCATTGTATACTACTTTTACCAGACAAGACAATTTACCAAAATATTATCAATTCATGAAAATATAGGTTAATACCTTTCCAAAAAGGTTTATATCAATATGTTAGGGTCAAAAACATTTTTTAGTCTCATGTCAACATGATCGTGACTTGGCCTGTATTGCAGCCCAGAGTTTCCCTGCATGAAGACTGCAAAGCTGTAGATTCACTTTCTCCTCTGGCTCAGAATGGCTTTGGTGAGATACGTAGCATAAAGCTATACCTATATCATACAGCAAAATAATTTTTCCTAAGTACATGGCTAATGCCTGAACATTAATATTTGTGCACACATGCAAGACTGAGTTGTGCTGATGAGAACCAAGGAAAAACCTGGGATGTGCACCAGTGCTGAGAACCATCTCCGGGAAATACTGCAGCTAACTGCGCCTACCGGAGAGACAGCAGCCTGGACCATCAGACAGACTGCAGGCAGATATCTAACCTGGGTCAAATTTTTATGTGAAACAACCTGAGTTTTATCAATACTTCAGGAAGTTGCAGAATACATTTCTCAGAATGTGAAATATGAATGTATTTATGTTATATAGGTGGAAATGGCGCTTTGAGGGACCCAGAAATGCTCCTGTCAGCAGCTGATCATTTTGAAAAGAAACTTCAAATTCCATCAACATATAGAATGAAATTAATCTGTTAAAATGCAGCACAGTTCATTTTCTGACAGTTTGCTGAAGATTACCAAAAGCTAGCAGCTTAATTAGCACAATTTGCATTACAAGCATCGGGGCCCTAAATATCTATGGGATTTCAAATAAGACTTGGTTCCTCAGACAAGAGGTTGCGCACGGAGCATCAGAGAACAGGCCAATCCCCACAGAACGGCCCAGCCAGAACATACATATGAATTAAGATCAGGTTGCACCTTTAGGGGCACTGGGGGGTAAAAATTGAAATGCATTCAATTTTACATTTTGTGTTATTTTCAGTAACCATGGTATTCCCCTGATAACTGCTTCAAATTTCATGGTCACAAATACTGAGAATTCTATGGCCTCAAATGTACGCATTCCCAAAATCCATTTTGTGACATTGCGGACAATACAGCATTGAGCAATAAGAGTAATGACTTAAATGTCTTGGGGAAAAAAAAACAAGTTATTTTCGATAAAACATGTTAAATACACACCTTTTATCGTAATATAAAAACAACATTTAAAAAAATGCCATTTTTTTCTTCATAGATTAGTGACGCATACCTAAAATATTGCTTTTTATAACCACTGTTCAATACAGCGTCAACAGCTGAAATTCTCACCTTAGAATGTACTGGCATATCAATTTAATTTGCAGAGGATTTATTATGTCATAAATACATAACTACAGGCACACTCCAAATTAATCTTCTAATTTATTGTGTCAGATTTTTTTGCATAAATCACAGTAGAACTTTTCTCGCTCCACAAATATTTTAGTGCACTGTTACTTCTATAACACCCAGTATATCGTCAGTGGGTGTGGATTAGTTCTGTCATTAGGTAATTACTCTCGTTTTAACTTTTAATAATCATATTATAACAAATATATTCATTTAAAGAGTGGTTGATGCAGTATTGGAGGATGTGGGGGAAAACGTTGCAGACACTACAAACAATATTTGAAATGAATTCATTTGTGCACCACAAAAGGACCGTTATCTTGAATTAATTTTACTGAATATAAACCTTATCTTAGCAGCATTATTCAACTTAGGTGGGATAATCCCACTTGGCCAAGTCTTTACAGAAATATATGCTTGACAGTATGCCATTGCGGGTGCTACATATTTTTGGCGACACCATTCAATACCAAAATCAAGGCAATATTCTTGACAGGGAAGTGTTCCCTTATCAGAAGTGTTATCATTTCTCGGTAGGAATGGCCATAAGGTACTCAGATGTAACTTTAATATATTTTAAAGTGATTAAAAACCCTTCAAACAAGTAAATATTTAAAAACTAAGGCAAAAAATGAAAAAGCAATAATCTAACTGCGATAATTATGGCATCCCAGGTGGGATCTCCACAAAATAACCGGCAAATAAGCCAGAAAAATACAGAATATATGCAGAACAATAGTTTTGGCTTCATTTAGAAAATCACAATTCAAAATGAGTTAATGTTAAAATGCCCCTCCATAACAATGCGAAATAATACAAACTGGCTTTCTAGTAGTCGCTGCCTCGGCATCTAAACAGCTGGAAAATTCATCAGTTCCAGTGCAACTGATCATTGTCTGTGTATGTTACTATGAAGTATAATATTGAACAGTGTTGTACATATTATTCAATAGCACATACTATAACACAGACCAGGGGATATTTACAACCTGATCTCCATTCACATCATAGCAATTTAGATTTAGAGAAATATGAATAAGTAAACTAAAACTATCCAGCTATGAACAATGACACACCGGTGGTTCCACATAAGCTACTGTTCAACAGTTCTGCACATATCCACCGAATGGCAACAGAAAAACGTCACGTTTCGATTACATAAATATTAAACGTATTGTTCATGAAGTCACGAAAAAGTCCTGGCTATGTACCCAAAATAGTATCAGGATGACGACGGAGGGGTCCTGGTCTCTATAGCGACAGCAATTCAAGGAGGAAGACAGCCGCATGTATCGGCCATGATACTTGAAGTGCGTCTTGCTTGTCCGACAGTGCCAGTCGGGAAGACAAGCCTCTACGGACAATAACCTTGAATGCTCCTATGCCCTTTGGACTGTAGTTCTGATGTGTCCTCGGTTAATGTCACTGTAGGTGAACAAATACCGGAGCAATGAAACCCATCCCACGAAGAGGTTGCAGCGGAAAGCGTGAGCATACAAGGCGAAGGCCAGTTAGAATGAAAACCAATCATTTGGCCAAAAATGTCTCAGTGTATCGTGACCGCAGTTTTCACGACCTTTAAACATTTTAGCCACACAGGATGAAAAGCATAACACACATAGAATGAACCTGTCGACAGATCTCTTCTACGACATATGCAGGCAACAAATATCGCAAAGCAGCAAGCAAGCGAGTAATAATGCATGTCAGGCAAGATTCACATGGTGTATGACAAGCCTAGTCTTTTGAGCTACTTTCTGTAAGAAAAGACGGGAAGTGCCCTAATGCGTTTGACAAAAAAATGAGGATCCTTAGGACTGTTTTGTCACCAATCCTGTGATATACAATCGCACACCCGACATCAGACAAAGGCAGCATTTCATGTTAGATCCCTAAATTCATACCTCCACAATTTTCGCGCACTGGGTCCCTTTCCCAGCACCGGGCCCTCCCAATACGAATATAACCTGCGGTTTCATTGCAAGATCGACTCGGTACACAACACTCGACAGACTCCGAGACAGCGTTTTCCGCAGTAGCAACAGCATAAACAGATAGAAGAGCAAAATGAGATGCAGAGAGTTCCGACCGCTTTCGGAAAGGGTCAAGGAGTGAAGCTGTCAGGACACCGGTTTCTGAGCTTTCAACCGGGGAAGTCAGAATGCTACATCCGGTTTATCCGTAGGCCAATAGAAATATATGAGGCGGTGTCGAATTGCGAAACTCACGCCTCCAATATCCATATATGAATAAAGTGGGTGTGTCGTTGGCAATAATTCATTCAATTCAAGTCAATTCCATTCAATTCAATGAATATTCAATTCAATTGAGTCTTTACTATACCACCAAGGGAGCAATTTATGTGCAGTGACCAGTGGTCAGTAGGAAAGGGATCATTCACACAAGCACACATACAGGATAATACAAAAATATATTCTTTTAATGTAATTACATAAAAAATAAATTAAAGAATAAATTAAAATCCCAATGAATTTAAAATGGCAATTGCAGCAGGGATATAAGGAGTTCTTAAATCTGTTTTACATTTTGGCAGAGCATATCTACGACCCAAAGGAAGCAGCAGAAATTCCCTGAACGAGGGATGGGTCGAGTCTGCCAAGATTTTTTGGGCCTTTGTCAGCGCCCTTACCTTATACAGGTCTGACAAGAAAAAACATCCTTATGCTCCAAATATCATTTCATGAATCCATGCAATGTTTGTCAATGATTAACATTTTTATAAAGCCAAATTCTTTGGAAAATATACACTGATCAGCCACAATATCAAAACCACCTGCCTAATATTGTGTTGGTCCTCCTCTGTCAAACAGAAGCCCACTTGAGTTCTCGGAGCCAAGGTTTCCGGGCAGAACATTTCCCAGAGCATCACACTCCCTCCACCAGCTGGTCTTCTGTCCTCAGTGCATCCTGGAGCCATCTCTTCCGCAGGTAAATGGTGACTGTGTACCCTGCTGATGCACATGCTTTAAAAGAAACGCGAGCTCAGTAGCCCATGCGACGTGTTCATTTGCTCCAAAGTCATGTTTGGAAGCTCACACGCCCAATGTTAGGGCTTCTGGTGGCGGGGTGTGATCAGAATAGGCACTGCGACTGGTCTGCAGCAACAAAGCGCTGAACACAAAGTGTGATTCATTGAATTGTGATGCAGTCCTCACATAAGTTTCATTAAAATTCTCTGCCACAGTAACCCTTCTGTCGCTTTGGACCAGACAGGATAAGCCTTTGTTGGGTTTGTGCATCAGTGAGTCTTGGGCGCCCAACACCCTGTCACCTTTTCACAGTTTGCCTCTCATTGGACCACTGTCAGTAGGTACTCAGCACTGCTGACTGGGAGCACCTCAAGAGGCCTTGCTGCTACTGAGACGGTTTGACCCCCTTGTCCAGTGATGACAATTTGAATCTTTTCAAAACACTCAGGTTCCATTTCTCCCACATCCAACATGTTGACTACGATAACCGACTGCTCGATCACCATCCAAAGTCTGTCTATGGACCTCGACATGCACCATTGTTACAAGATGATCTACCTTATTTGCTTCATCTGTACGTGATTTTAGTGTTTTTGCTCATCGGTGGAGATGGCTTTTAATACCATCTGACATCAAAATCTTCAGTTCTTTCTTGCATACTACAGGCTTTGTCTCTGATATATTAAATCATATATGAAAATCATATGCAGTCACACATATTCCTGAATTAACAGGTCATAGTGATTGTATTTGAAATGACAGGATGGACAGAGTTCTGGAATAAGGTTGTGGGGGCAGATCTGGCCATTCTGTTTTTGTAGTTTTTTAGAGGTTTGCATCTTCTGTAGTCCCAGATGCACACATGTAAGCCTTCCTCTGACAATACAGACACAGACCTCAGCATTGCTGTTTGTGAAGTACTCCACTGACAATAGTCACAGACCTTGCCATTTCTGTGCGTAAAGTCCTCCACAGACAGTAGTCGCTGACCTCGGCTTTTCTTTTCATTAAGTCTTCTTCAGGCAATAGTCACGGTCATTGGCTCTTCTGTTTGCAAAGTCTTCTTCAGACAATAGTCACAGACCTTTGCATTTCTGTTTGTGAAATATTCTGGAGACGATAATCACTGACCTTGGCAATTCTGTTTGTGAAGTATTCTGCTGACAATAATCACTGATCTCAGCTTTTCTGTTTGTGTAGCAGTCTCCTACAGACAGACATCACAGACACGTCCACGCCTCCACACTGAGGAGCGTTTATGATTGGGCCAACAGGTGAGTGGGAGTTTTCTTCATCATGATGAGAATTGTTTGGTTATCAACTGCTTAGGTCTTCTGTGACCTACCTAAATCTTTGTGGCTGAATTCCAGTTGTGTCCCCTCCTTTCTTCATTTCTTCTCTTCCCTACTGTCTTCCATTCCTTCCTGGGGTGCTTTTCATGACATTACATGTCTCCTCGCTGTCTTCACTTGCGTCTCTTCTTCATGTCTTAGCTCCTCCCAGCGAGGATGCGAGGGAGAGATGCAAAGAAGAGTTGGGGGTGAGGGTAGCAAGGAGACGTGTTAGCATAATGAATAACTGTGTACTATGCGGAAGTGCATTATTTACAACCCCAATTCCAAAAAATTTGGGATGGTGTGTAAAATGTACATAAAAACAGAATGCAATGATTTTCAAATCCCATAAACCCACATTTTATTCACAGTAGAACATAGACAACATATCAGATGTTAAAAGTGAGACATTTTACCATTTCATGAAAAGCATTAGCTCATTTTGAACTGATGGCAGCAGCATGTCTGTATAAGTCATGCTACCTGATGAAACACCTGTGCTTTCTTACTCTGAGCTCCTCCAGAATCTTCCTCTGTCCTCGCTCCTCATCTCCTCCAGGTGCATTTTAGGGACTGGAAGATTCTCCTTGACAGCAGGGAAGGACTTACCTCCAAGCCATGGGAGGAGATAGGGCATGAGGAAGCATAACTTAGATGAAAAAAAGCGCCACAGGAAGTATGAGGTGGAGGGCAGGAGGAGAAGAGTGATTCAGGATGATTGGGATAGAATCCAGAATTGGGCAGAAATGTGGCAAATGAAATGGAACACAGCCAAATGTAAAGTTCTGCATGTAGGTAATAAAATCATTAGACAGGATTACTTCAAGGGAGGTTTAAAACTGCAATAAGCTCCAAATGAAAAAGATCTCCTACAGGTTCTAGCCACCGTGCCTCAGCAGTTAGAAAGGCCAACAGCATGCTGGGATATATAGCCAAAAGTATTGAGTATAAATCTAAAGAGGTTATACTTCTATTTCACAATACATTCATCAGACCACACTTAAAGTATTGTGTGCAGTCATTGGGACCATACAACAAGAAAGACATAAAGATTCAAAAAAAGAGCCACTAAGCTGATTCCAGGTGTAAAAGATGAAAGCTATGAGAACAGGCTGAAGATCCTTAATTTCTTTAGTCTTAGGATAAGGAGGCTTAGGGGTGATCTGATTGAGGTCTTTAAATATGTTAAAGGGATTAACAAAGTGAATTATGTAGGATTACTAGGCTAAGTTGCGTTTGCCGAACTCCGGATCATATATGGAAGTTAGCCAAAGGTAATAACCACAGGTAGCCTTGTTGGGCTGAATGGCATGTTCTTTCCACTCTGTTACGTTACGAGTTGTAATGGCTGCCTCCAATTCTATTGTACAAATTCTGGTTCACATGATGACAAAGGTTAATAATCGACTCCACGAACAGTCAAAAGCATAGGCTATAATCAAACTAAACTGACCGTGCTCCAATAACTAAGCTGAAAAGTGAATACTTGTCCCTGATTAATCAAACACATCTGAAAAGCCATTCGTGCAAAATATTATGGTCCCCCAAAATATAGAGACTATGCAGAACAAATTAGACATGGTGAAACCAAAACATACAGAAATACCCTTCAGCCAAAATGAGCATCTCCACTTCAAGTTTTGTGCACCATTGCATTGTGGGTAACTGAGAAATATGTCTAAGTCCTAAACAGTGTGGTGCAGTCAGAATAAGTGAATAAATTCTCTGCTCAAAGAAAATGAGCTTATGGCAATATATGCTCCATCTCAGGGTCCATCGTCTCTAGCAAATCCCAGATGTGTTCGCAGATATGGTCTTGTTCAGCCACAGATAGTTCTGTCGTCTTTGTGATTGTGTCTGTTCTCCCTCCCAATGTTACCTCCACAGGGTAAAATATGAAAGCACAAAGATAATACAAACATGGCTTTTTATTTATTTCTCCATTACCAATACAAGAGGAAACATCTAAGCAATGTGAAGAGCAGCCATCATCCACAAACTCGTTACCCAGATAGCAAGCACCAGCACTCCGGGTCTGCACAAACCCTTTGTCCACTCCAGCTCATCCGGCTAGAGTCTGGCCCGGAGTCGCTTGCTATCTCGGTGCAGAACTGCTGAAAATGGGAGGGCTAAATGTGAAACAACATTTTATTAAGTAACTGAATTCATTAATTCCATAGGATTCCTACCTCGAGCAGCTCATTGACAAATTTTTTATTTTCCTATAATTTGACAAATATGATTGGATTTTAAATTCTAATCTTTTCTCCAGGAAAAAAAAAGTTTTGGACACTAAGAGCAAAGCATTTTAAAGGGTTAATAAAGTGCAGTGGTGCTCTGTCAAGACCTGACTTGAATTGAATGGCTTGTTTTTTTTTTTTTTTTATTGAATTATCGATGAATCTATTCAGCATAATCAAAAGCAATACCCTGATTACCTAAATGACAAATGCTATTCTTTAAAGCTTGTGAATCCAATTGTCTAAATTCATTATTTCAATGGTTTATGACAGACCTACAGCACCCAGTCTGAAGACGCAAATTACCAGCCTAGCTGAGTGAATTTAGCGTTATCTGAAGAAAAGATTGGCATCAACGGATCCATCACAAGTATTGATAACGGAGATACGGATTCTTTCCAGGGACATATGACAAGCAAAAGTCTACAATGAAAACGCGTTTTATCGTCCTAATACGTCTGGCGTTCAGTCAGCATCATCAGCACCAAGGCGATGCTGAACAGCGACAGTGGAAAGATCGGTGTTGAGAGAGAAGGAGACGAGGACATAGAGTGAATGCCGTAGCCTGTTCTGTGGATCTGGGCTTCGTGTTTACAGCTGAGCCACATGTTAAAATGCAGCATTTTAACCATGCTGCGATAGAAACGGTAAGAAAACGATTGAATATGGATATCATTTGCAGGAGTGCATAATTCCATCGGTGCTGGCATATAAAAACCGAAGAAACGGTCGAGGAATGGTGCGGACGAGCTCAGCGGCACTGCATCTGGAGAATTCCCACAGTATGGTGCCTCGTGGACAGCGGCTATAGGGCGGTTACGGCGCCGCAAGGTATGAAGTACTGTCCATATTTGCAGCGCGCTGATCTAGCGAGCCTCAGCGCCGGCGGTACCTGCAGCAGACCGCTCGATCGCCACCCATAGAAAGACGGCAACGCCGCATCCGACGGCTTCCGCTTCTCCTTCTCTTGTGACATGACAGCGCGGGGCAGCACGCGGAGGATCAAAGGGCACAGACCTGCAGGCGGACGCGTGGATTCCAAGAGGAAAGGCGCCAGGCGCGCGCTGGGGCTCCAGCCCGAGGGAGCTCGGATTCCCGCCTCTGTGGTGGATCACGCAGAGCAGTGCCGCGTGCTGAAGGAAACGTGTCGGGGGAGATCCTCGAGAAGAAGCTGGTGCATCCGATCCCATAACATAATTCCCCGATTCCCCAGCGCATTATCCACCCAAAAACTCATCTCTGTGTGCTTTGGACATCTGTCTAATCAAATGTGACCATTGGTTTTGTTTTATTAATGCTGAACATGATGCTTGGTTTTGTCGGTCCATTGAATTGATATGATTGATTATTGAAGACTTGTGAAGCTCGTGGAGCGGAATGGAATCCGGCCGATATTGATGCGCTTGACGGCCGCAAGTCAGGTGCTTCTCCCTTGCCTGGCTATTTTGACACTGACTCCGCGCAGCGTGATGGGTTGCATCCAGAGCATCGCCTGCAAGTCGCGCGTCAAACGGGAGAACATTGTGGTCTATGATGTCTCTGCCACCATAGACCACAGCCCGACGATAATTGAGGAGAACTCGCCGATTGTGCTGCGCTACAAGACGCCCTACTTCAAGGCGTCAGCCCGCGTGGTGATGCCACCTGTGCCTCGCAATGAGACCTGGGTGGTGGGCTGGATACAAGCCTGCACAAAGATGGAGTTTTACAACACTTACGGGGACATCGGCATGTAAGTCACTCTGTCGTGAGCACAGCATCTCCTCTCGCTGACTCACGCGTCGCTCGCACGCGCGCGCACTCACACACACCCTCTCCCCCTAAGCTCATGTCTTCCCCTCTGTCAGTGACTGGGTGGCGTGGGCAGATGACGAGAGAAACACCACTTCTTCTCCCTCACAGCCGGTGTGCGTGGGCTGGAGCCGTGGTGTGTGCGCGTAGGAGGGACAGAATGTGCGTATGTGTGTGCGCAGGTGGAAGTGTGACTGCATCGAGCGTGTAGCTGATGCGTTTCGCCTCAGGCATGCAGTGTCGGCACGCGATCGCTCTCGAAGCTGAATTGAATGACATTTTGTTCCATCGCAACATCACATGCTGTATTAGCGTTGGAGTGAGTGTGTGTGCGCGCTTGTGCGCGTTTATGCGTATCTGTGTGTCCATGTCACCGCGCTGTATCTCCCCATCAGTCAAACGCCCACAAACTGGTTTCGCTCTCCAGACTCCAAAGGTATAAATATAGAAGCTGATAACAGACAGGAAATACCTGCACGCGACCCCTGAACTTTGGGAGGGTTGGAGGAAAAGAGGAGTACACACACGCACACGCGCGCGCACACACACACACACACACGTACGCAATTAAACACACACACAGTCACACACGCACATGCACACACACACACACACACACACACACATATGTACACATAAGACACATGCACACACACACACACACTGACAAACACAAAAACTCACACACATTCCCGCACATGCACACACAAGCACACACCCTCACAAACATACATCCTCATACAGTCACACACGTACGCACACCAAACACATGCCATCAAGCAGAGCTATAAATTCTCTGATATCTTGGTAACCGTGTTATAAGAGATGGAGACATTTGCATGTGTGCATTTGTGTATATGTGAGTGCACTAATGCATGAAGTGTTTACATTAGCATTTTGTGGAAGTGTCAGGGTGTAATGATTTGCCCTTATGACAGATGGAGCGTTGTCAGGTAGGGAAACCTCGTTTGGACAGCAGGTCATCAAGGGACACCGAATGAAGCGCAAAATAATCTCTTAACATATCGTCCACCTAAAACAGCGATCCATCAGCACTCAATAATCTCTTAACATATCGTCCACCAAAAACAACGATCCATCAACACTCAATAATCTCTTAACATATCGTCACCTAAAACAGCGATCCATCAACACTCAATAATCTCTTAACATATCGTCCACCTAAAACAGCGATCCATCAACACTCAATAATCTCTTAACATATCGTCCACCTAAAACAGCGATCCATCAACACTCAATAATCTCTTAACATATCGTCCACCTAAAACAGCGATCCATCAACACTCAATAATCTCTTAACATATCATCCACCTAAAACAGCGATCCATCAACACTCAATAATCTCTTAACATATCGTCCACCTAAAACAGCGATCCATCAACACTCAATAATCTCTTAACATATCGTCCACCTAAAACAGTGATCCATCAACACTCAATAATCTCTTAACATATAAATCCACCTAAAACAGCGATCCAACAACACTCAATAATCTCTTAACATATCGTCCACCTAAAACAACAGCGATCCATCAACACTCAATAATCTCTTAACATATCGTCCCACCTAAAACAACGATCCATCAACACTCAATAATCTCTTAACATATCGTCAAAAACAGCGATCCATCAACACTCAATAATCTCTTAACATATCGTCCACCTAAAACAGCGATCCATCAACACTCAATAATCTCTTAACATATCGTCCACCTAAAACAGCGATCCATCAACACTCAATAATCTCAACATATCGTCCACCTAAAACAGCGATCCATCAACACTCAATAATCTCTTAACATATCATCCACCTAAAACAGCGATCCATCAACACTCAATAATCTCTTAACATATCGTCCACCTAAAACAGCGATCCATCAACACTCAATAATCTCTTAACATATCGTCCACCTAAAACAGCGATCCATCAACACTCAATAATCTCTGAACATATCGTCCACCTAAAACAGCGATCCATCAACACTCAATAATCTCTTCGTCCACCTAAAACAGCGATCCATCAACATTCAATAATCTCTTCGTCCACCTTAAACAGCAATCCAACAAAACTCAGGCTGGTTAATGTATCAACCTATTGACACACTGGACAGTTAATTCATCAATGTCCTGACACAGCAGCTGGCGAGTACATCAATCTCTGGACATGTTCTCTGCATCTCTATCACATGGCAATCTTATGGGCTCATGGGCTGTGTCTATCTGCCAATGTATGATAAAGGAGAGATAGGTTCTGGAGTAACTATGGGACTGAACCCAAGATGGGTTATGGAATAACTATGGGACTGAACCCAAGATGAGTTCTGGAGGGGGAGGGAATGATAATGTCTGCCATCAGATGCCTGAAACTTACTACATTTGTGATTTAAGTCCTGATATCAAAGAGAATTAGAACCAGTGATTTGTTCTTTGAGTTTTTGGGTCTGCAGTAGATTTCACCTAATAAATATAATTGTGGTAAATCTAATCACCACTCCTTCTCTCTGCATCTCCTTCAGTTATTCCATCCCTGTTCCCCTCCAGTCTCTCCGAGATGTGGGGATGTGGGCATTTTCACCTGGGCCCCATATTACCAAGCAAGATTACTTCGCTATCCGAATATCTGCACTGACAGAACCCCACAACCTCCCAAAACCGGGACATGCAAACCACTATCCTGTGTCCTACAAGCAGTTATCAGCTGCTCAGTAACACTGCTGTGTGAGACACCTGTGCACACTAACATCCACTACAGCTCGTGGTATTTCAGTACCTCTTCTAAATTTTGGGCAGTACTTGATGCTACACGGCACAGTCATGTAGCTCGCTCTCCAAGTTTTGTGAAACCCCGCCCACAGCCAAGTTATGTTGAACTCACCCACTGCTCTCTTGCGCCCCCTTCAGGTCCAGCTGGGAACTGCCAGAGCTCCGGGACGGACTGGTCAAAGCGATCAGCGACTCAGACGGCGTGAGCTACCCCTGGTACGGGAACACCACGGAGACGGTGACGCTGTCGGGCCCCACCACCAAACCATCGCGCTTCACCGTCAGCATGAACGACAACTTCTACCCGAGCGTGACCTGGGCGGTGCCCGTGAGCGACAGCAACACGCCGCTGCTCACGCACATCGAGCGCGACCAGAGCTTCACCACCTGGCTCGTGGCGCTGAATGCCGGCAGCAAGGAGAAGATCCTGCTGCAGACCATAAAATGGCGGATGTGCGTGGACATCGGCGTCGACCCCTCCCGGCCCCTGGGGTCCCGCGCCATGCTGACAGGGCGGCGCCAGCAGGACCAGCCGTGCATTCTCACCCACATGGAGCCCATTCCGCCAAACGCCCTATCCCGCCCCAACGCCAACGATGCGCAGGTCCTGATGTGGAGGCCCAAGAGAGGGCCCCCCTTGGTGGTGATACCACCAAAATGAGCTGCCAGATAAGAGCAGAGGCAGAATAATCCCACAGATTGGGGGCGGTGGCCTGATCTTTATAAAGAGGAGAGTGATGCCCCCTGGTGGTGATATGTGACAGTGGAAGGGCTGGGGAAAACACTGCTATTTAAAAATTTTTTAAAAACAAACATAAGTGACCACTCAAGAGGGCAGCACCTTAAAATTTTAAGCAATTTTAGCTTCAGCAGGCAGTTTATTATGCTAATTAGCAAGTATAACTTGTCCTCTGAAGTTCACTTAAAATTTTATGGTAGTTTGGACACCAACTGTTCAAAGTTAAAACTATTATTACACAGTAAAAATGTATCCAGGACTTTGAGGTGGGAGAATCTTACAGTGGCCTGATATTTGTGTTTGACCAATGAGAAAGGGAACATAAGAACTGCCTTAAATTTCTCCCACTAATGCCTTCTGTGCCATCTGGGTGGAAGCAGTGCATTCTGGGTGATTTGGAAAGCTAAGCTCCGCCTTACAGAGGCGGGGACTCTGCCTTAAAACTGTCTCATGCGCCGAGGACGGGCTAGGCGTGCCGAACTGAACTTCTGCCTATTTCTCAGCCTTGCTGAGAGACATAACTCACCATAGCGCCACAAGCAGCTGACTTCAGTATTGCTTACAGACACCCCATTCTCTATTCAAGTCAGTGCTGACTATTGCTTTAAAAAACATGAAGTCAATTTAAATCAAGGACTGAGGACAACCAAGGGCCAACTTATTAAATCCTGAGCCATTTTCTTACTATTTAATGACCTTGTTTTGTCTTCTCAGTACGGAAGTGCACATGGGACGGACTGAACTGCAAAAAAAGTCGTTGCCAGTGTTTCAGTCTTATGACTGGACTTAAAACCTGATTTTCACTCACAAGCACAAAGCAACAACTTGTTTTAAGTCACTGATAACCTAATAAAAGCATAATTTTGTACCCCAGTAGCAATGAGGCGAGACATTAAAAGTAATGAGTTGAAATGTCATTCCTTGTTGGCAATATTTCCTCATTTTGAGCAAAATAGAAATCGATATAAGACTGTACGTCTGAATGTAAGACAAAAGCACTCAATGACCTTGACTTATTTTCAGGTTTTTGCTGCGTAACAAGCTAATCGGGTGGCCCAAACGGACGAGAGGGTTGCTGTGATGTTATGAAGTCATGAGCAGCGCTCTGTCAGACAGCAGCTGATGTAGATGTGGGCAGTCACAGGAGCGTTTGCCTTAAAGTCACAAACACTGACCATCTCTGTGCCGGATAGTCCCTAACCACAGAATACACACAGGCTGGCTCTGCCTTTCAAACTTAGGCAAGTACACATTCAGAACCCTCAGGTGGGCAGAAAATCTGGAAAAAACAATCACTTGCTGCAGGATCACTGAGAATGTTCCACAAAATAAATCATGTGACCAAACAAAAAATAAGAATCAAATGTAAACGATTCTCTGTGTTGGTCAAGATGTTTGTTGGTCCGTAACCTGCAGTAATTTTATGAGTGCTGACAGCCTGAGTTTGGGAGAGCAGGCAGGAAGCAGGGATAAAATGAAAACTCATGGATGTGTAGATTGCTGAGATATGATCCTAATTTTAAAGCCAACAAAGCTCGCCTCATCCAACAGCAAAGCAGGGCTGCCCAACCCTGTTCCTGGAGATATACCATCCTGTAGGTTTACACTCTAACCCTAACAAAGCTCACCTCATTCAACAGCTAGAGCAGGGCTGCCCAACCCTGTTCCTGGAGATCTACCATCCTGTAGGTTTACACTCCAACCCTAACAAAGCACACCTCATTCAACAGCTAGAGCAGGGCTGCCCAACCCTGTTCCTGGAGATCTACCATCCTGTAGGTTTACACTCCAACCCTAACAAAGCACATCTCATTCAACAGCTAGAGCAGGGCTGCCCAACCCTGTTCCTGGAGATCTACCATCCTGTAGGTTTACACTCCAACCCTAACAAAGCTCACCTCATTCAACAGCTAGAGCAGGGCTGCCCAACCCTGTTCCTGCAGATCTACCATCCTACAGGTTTTCACTCCAACCCGAACAAATCACACCTCATTCAACAGCTAGAGCAGGGCTGCCCAACCCTGTTCCTGAAGATATACCATCCTGTAGGTTTTCACTCCAACCCTAACAAATCACAACTCATTCAACAGGTAGAGCAGGGCTGCCCAACCCTGTTCCTGGAGATCTACCATCCTGTAGGTTTTCACTCCAACCCGAACAAACCACATCTCATTCAACAGCTAGAGCAGGGCTGCCCAACCCTGTTCCTGGAGATCTACCATCCTGTAGGTTTACACTCCAACCCTAACAAAGCACACCTCATTCAACAGCTAGAGCAGGGCTGCCCAACCCTGTTCCTGGAGATCAACCATCCTGTAGGTTTACACTCCAACCCTAACAAAGCACACCTCATTCAACAGCTAGAGCAGGGCTGCCCAACCCTGTTCCTGGAGATCTACCATCCTATAGGTTTTTACTCCAACCCGAACAAATCACACCTCATTCAACAGGTAGAGCAGGGCTGCCCAATCCTGTTCCTGGAGATCAACCATCCTGTAGGTTTACACTCCAACCCTAACAAAGCTCACCTCATTCAACAGCTAGAGCAGGGCTGCCCAACCCTGTTCCTGGAGATCTACCATCCTGTAGGTTTACACTCCAACCCTCACAAAGCACATCTCATTCAACAGGTAGAGGTCTCATTTGGGTGCTATTAACATAATCAGGTATACCATGTGCGATTTAAATGAAAACACACAGTATGGTAGAACCCCTGGAAAAGGGTTGGGCAGTGCTGGTGTACTGTGTTTCTTATGGTGAGATGGGAGGACTAGACCCAGCCACAATGCTTGAACTCTATAGCTCTTCCTGTTCGGTGGAAGGAGAGTCACTGTTACACTTCCAGAGACGGCCTCACACCACAGCTGGGCCCCTTCCTTCAGGGGGCCACACACAGTCTCCTTTCCTCAAGTCATCTTCAGGGTACGACCAGGGACCCTAAAGGAACATTGGGCCCCACGATGGGCCCCACTGCTACTTTACAATCACATTTTTAGATCAGGTTTGAGGGCCCTGGACAGTCAGGGCCCTTTGAGTAATGCTAACCTGTGATGTGATTCCGTCACAGGTCTGCGTGGTGTGGGGTCGGGCCTGGGCAGGAAACAGAGAGGGTCACAGATAAGGAGGAGCTCAGAGCAGAGGATTATGGGAGCGGGATTAATCCTGACAACATGCAGAGGCCTGTATTCACACACAAAGCTCCACAGGCCACAACACACTTCTAAACACGATTGCCACGGCTGCAGTTCCCCTGCACGTTACGACACACACGTTACTCATCTCAGTGCTTCTCAACGAAAGCCCTGCGTCTCACTCGTGTCTGCTGGATTTTGTTCTGACCACAAGTGCAGTTGTAGGATTTTAATGTGAGTTTGTCTGAATTTGGTGCATTTCATGTTTCGAACAGTTATTAACCCTCTTGAGCAGCATTTTTACAAAAATATCCATGCATGGATGAAGAATAAAAGTCAGTGCCTTCCTCAGTATGGCAAGTAATATCAGGAAATGACATTTTAAACACATCAAATTAGACACTGAGAAAACCAGTCAGCCCAAAATTAGGTTGCAGAGTGTTTTCATTTAAAATAATTTGCTTGAACTTAATTGCAAAAACATGACACAAAACAGGTTTGACTCCATCATTTGTTTGCCTAATAAATGATTAGTTTTCACTACCATGTGTCACTTGTTTTTCACCAGTTTGGAACCCACAGATTAAATAATTTGATCGGTAAATTTTTTTTTTTTTATCCCTCTTTGCACGCTGTCATTTCAGATATATACACAGTGTGGAAATGGAATATTTATTCTTCATGGCATCCATGAATATTTCTCTCTACATGGCGTAAGAGGGTTCATAACCTCTCTTAACATGAGATTCATCATAAAAGACAAACACCTTGTGAAAATCAGACTATTGCAATAGTGATTGGAGCAAAAATCAGCTTACAGTGAACCCCAAGGACTAATCTTGAGAATCACTGATTTATCTGGCACTCCAGAGCAATGATGTGTTTCCTGGAGTAAGCAAGGGCCAATCTCCAGAGAGAAATGAGAGGTTATGGGACTCACTCAAGGGCCCAGACAGGCTTAATCTCACTATGGCAACCATCAGGCTAGAGAAACCAAGTTTATAGCTTATTTAAACCATAAAACATCTGAGCACTGAGACTATAAACTACCCTTACAACCTCAAGTCAAACACGAGGACAGCTAATGCCAACACTGGTTACAGTAATCCTGTTCCAGAAGCACATGAGCACAGCTAAGACTAATACAGATCACAGTAATCCTGTTCCAGAAGCACAGGAGCACAGCTAAAACTAATACAGATCACAGTAATCCTGTTCCAGAAGCATATGAACACAGCTAAGACTAATACAGATCACAGTAATCCTGTTCCAGAAGCATACGAGCACAGCGAATGCCAACATTGGTCACATTAATCCTGTTCCAGAAGCATACGAGCACAGCTAAGACTAAAACTGATCACAGTAATCCTGTTCCAGAAGCATACGAGCACAGCTAATGCCAACATTGGTCACATTAATCCTGTTCCAGAAGCATACGAGCACAGCTAAGACTAATACTGATCACAGTAATACTGTTCCAGAAGCACACGAGCAGAGCTAAGACTAATACAGATCACAGTAATCCTGTTCCAGAACAAACGAGCACAGCTAATGCCAACATTGGTCACATTAATCCTGTTCCAGAAGCATACGAGCACAGCTAAGAATAATACTGATCACAGTAATCCTGTTCCAGAAGCACACAAGTACAGCTAAGACTAATACAGATCACAGAAATCCTGTTCCAGAAGCATCCGAGCACAGCAAAGACTAATACTGATCAAAGTAATCCTGTTCCAAAAGCACACAAGTACAGCTAAAGACTAATACAGATCACAGAAATCCTGTTCCAGAAGCATACGAGCACAGCTAAGACTAATACAGATCACAGTATACCTGTTCCAGAAGTACACGAGCACAGTCTAATGCTAACATTGGTCACAGTAATCCTGCTCCAGAAGCACACAAGCACAGCAAATGCTAACAATGGTCCCAGTAATCCTGTGCCAAAACACGCAAGCACAGCTAATGATAAAAGTGGTCAGAGGATTCCTATAACAGAAGTACAAAAGCACAGCTAATGCAAAACTGGTCACAGTGATCCTGTTCCAGAAGCATATAAGCACAGCTAATGATTAACCAGTCATAGTAATCCTGCTCTGGAAAAATACAAGCACAGCCAATTCTAAATTGGTCTCATATGTCCAGTTTCAGAAGCAGAAAAGCACAGCGATTGCTAACACAGCTCACATTAATCATTTCACATGGTCTACAGGTACCAGAAGAATCATTCATTCTAGTGAAAATGATGATCTTCATGTTCTTCACGTCAAGTCACCTTGAAGTTACCTCCATTCACCTTTACTTTCCTCCTCCTCCATATAATCCCCTTTACTTTCATCCTACTCGATATAACCCATTACTTTCCTCCGACTCCATATAACTGCCTTTACTTTCCTCCTCCTCCATATAATCCTCTTTACTTTCCTCCTACTCCATATAATCCACTTTACTTTCCTCCTCCTCCATATAACCCATTACTTTCCTCCTACTCCATATAACCCCCAAACTTTCCTCCTACTCCATATAATCCCCAAACTTTCCGCCGACCCCATATAACCGCCATTACTTTCCTCCTCCTCCATATACTCCCCTTTAATTTCTTCCTACTCCATATAACCCTTTACTTTCCTCCTCCTCCATATAACGCTCTTTACTTTCCTCCTACTCCATATAACCCCCTTTACTTTCCTTCTACTCCATATAACCCCCTTTACTTTCCTTCTACTCCATATAATCCCCTTTACTTTCCTCCTACTCCATATAACACCATTTACTTTCTTCCTACTCAGTATAAGCCCCTTTACTTTCTTCCGACTGCATATGACACCCTTTACTCTACTCCTACTCCATATAACCCTTTACTGTCCTCCAACTCCATATAACCCTCTTTACTTTCCTCCAACTATATATAACAACCTTTACTTTCCTCCTACTCCATATAACCCCTTTACTTTCCTCCTACTCCATATAACCCCCTTTACTTTCCTCCTACTGCATATAACCCCCTTTACTTTCCACCTACTCCATATAACCCCCTTTACTTTCCTCCTACTCCATATAACCTCCTTTACTTTCCTCCGCCTCCAAATAACCCCCTTAACTTCCCACCTCCTCCATATAAGCCCTTGACTTTACTTTCCTCCTACTCCATATGACCCCCTTTACTTACCTCCTACTCCATATAACCCCCTTTACTTTCCTCCTACTGCATATGACCCCCGTTACTTTCCTCCGACTCCATATGAACACCGTTACTTTCCACCTCCTCCATATAAGCCCCTTCACTTCTTTCCTCCTCCATATAACACCCTTTGCTTTCCTCGTACTCCATATAACCCGCTTTAGATTCCTCCTGACCCATATAACACCCTTTACTTTCCTCCTACTGCATATGACCCCCTTTACTTTTCGCCTACTCCATATGAACCCCTTTACTTTCCTCCTCCACCATATAACCCCCTTTACTTTCCTCCTCCACCATAGAACCCCCTTAACTTTCCTCCTCCACCATATAACCCCCTTTACTTTCCTCCTCCTGCATATAATCCCCTATACTTTCCTCCTACTCCATAAAATCCCCTTTACTTTCCTCCTCCACCAAATAACCCCTTTACTTTCCTCCTGCTCCATATAACCCCCTTTACTTTCCTCCAACTCCAAATAATCCCCATTATTTTCCTGCCACTCCATAAAACCCCCTTTACTTTCCTCCTGCTCCATATGATCCCCTTTACTTTCCTCCTACTCCATATCACCCCCTTTACTTTCCTCCTACTCCATATAACCCCCTTTACTTTCATACGACTCAAAAAAACCCCCTTTACTTTCTTCCTACTCCATATGACCCCCTTTACTCTCCTCCTACTCCATATAACCCTTTACTGTCCTCCAACTCCATATAAACCTCATTACTTTCCTCCAACTCCATATAACCCCCTTTATTTTCCTCCAATTCCAAATAACGGCCTTTACTTTCCTCCTAGTGCATATAACCCCGTTTAATTTCCTCCTGCTCCATATAACACCCTTTACTTTCCTCCTGCTCCATATAACCCTTTATTTTCCTCCTACTCCATATAACGTCCTTTACTTTCCTCCTCCTCCATATAACACCCTTTACTTTCCACCTCCTCCATATAACACACTTTACTTTCCTCCTCCTCCATATAACCCCATTCACTTTCGTCTTCCTCCATATAACCCCCTTTACTTTCCTCCTACTCCATATAACCCGCTTTAGTTTCCTCCTACTCCATATAACCCCCTTTACTTTCCTCCTACTGCATATGACCCCCATTACTTTCCTCCTACTCCATATGAAACCCTTTACTTTGAACCTCCTCCATATAACCCCTTTACTTTCCTCCTCCACCATATAACCCCCTTTACTTTCCACCTCCACCATATAACCCCCGTTACATTCCTCCTACTCGATATAACCCCCTTTACTTTGCTCCTCCTACATATAATCCCATTTACTTTCTTCCTACTCCATATGACCCCCTTTACTCTCCTCCTACTCCATATAACCCTTTACTGTCCTCCAACTCCATATAAACCTCTTTACTTTCCTCCAACTCCATGTAACCCCCTTTACTTTCCTCCGACTCCAAATAACCGCCTTTACTTTCCTCCTAGTCCAAATAACCCCGTTTACTTTCCTCCTGCTCCATATAACCCTTTACTATCCTCCTACTCCATATAACCCCCTTTACTTTCCTCCTCCTCCATATTACCCCATTTACTTTCCACCTACTGCATATGACCCCCTTTACTTTCATCCTACTCCATATGAACACCTTTACTTTCCACCTCCTCCATATAACCCCATTCACTTTCGTCCTCCTCCATATAACCCCCTTTACTTTCCTCGTACTCCATATAACCCACTTTAGTTTCCTCCTACTCCATATAACCCCCTTTAATTTCCTCCCACTGCATATGACCCCCTTTACTTTCCTCCAACTCCATATGAACCACTTTACTTTCCACCTTCTCCATATAACCCCCTTCACTTTCCTCCTCCACCATATAACCCCCTTAACTTTCCTCCTCCACCATATAACCCCCGTTACTTTCCTCCTACTCCATATAACCCCCTTTACTTTCCTCCTCCTACATATAATACCCTTTACTTTCCTCCTACTCCATATAATCCCGTTTACTTTCCTCCTCCTCCATATAACCCCCTTAACTTTCCTCCGACTCAATATAACCCCCTTTACTTTCCTCCTACTCCATATAATCCCCTTTACTTTCCTCCTCCACCATATAACCCCCTTTACATTCCTCCTACTCCATATAATCCCCTTTACTTTCCTCCTCCACCACATAACCCCTTTACTTTCCTCCTGCTCCACATAACCCCCTTTACTTTCCTCCTACTCCATATAATCCCCATTATTTTCCTGCCACTCCATAAAACCCCCTTTACTTTCCTCCTGCTCCATATAAACCCCTTTACTTTCCTCCAACTCCATATAACCCCCTTTACTTTCTTCCGACTCAATATAACCCCCTTAACTTTCTTCCTACTCCATATGACCCCCTTTACTCTCCTCCTACTCCAAATAACCCTTTACTGTCCTCCAACTCCAAATAAACCTCATTACTTTCCAAAACTCCATATAACCTCCTTTACTTTCCTCCTACTCCAAATAACCGCCTTTACTTTCCTCCAAGTCCATATAACCCCGTTTACTTTCCTCCTGCTCCATATAACCCCCTTTACTTTGCTCCTACTCCATATAACCCCCTTTATTTTCCTCCTACTCCATAAAACGTCCGTTACTTTCCTCCTCCTCCATAAAACCTCCTTTACTTTCCTCCTGCTCCATATAATCCCGTTTACTTTCCTCCTCCTCCATATAACCCCCTTTACTTTCCTCCTACTCAATATAACCCCCTTTACTTTCCTCCTACTCCATATAATCCCCATTACTTTCCTCCTACTCCATATAACCCCCTTTACTTTATTCCTACTCAATATAACCCCTTTTACTTTCTTCCTACTCCATATGAACCCCTTTACTCTCCTCCTACTCCATATAACCCTTTACTGTCCTCCAACTCCATATAACCCTCTTTACTTTCCTCTAACTACATATAACCCCCTTTACTTTCCTCCAACGCCAAATAACCCCCTTTACTTTCCTCCTACTCCATATAACCCCCTTTACTTTCCTCCTACAGCATATGACCCCCTTTATTTTCCTCCTACTCCAAATGAACCCCTTTACTTTCCACCTCCTCCATATAACCCCCTTTACTTTACTCCTCCACCATATAACCCTCTTTACTTTCCTCCTCCTGCATATGATCCCCTTTACTTTCCTCCTCCTCCATATAACCCCCTTTACTTTCCTCCAACTCCATATAATCCCCATTACTTTCCTCCTACTCCATATAACCCCCTTTAGTTTCTTCCAACTCAATATAACCCCCTTTACTTTCTTCCTACTCCAGATGACCCCCTTTACTCTCCTCCTACTCCATATAACCCTTTACTGTCCTCCAAATCCATATAACCCTCTTTACTTTCCTCCAACTACATATAACCCGCTTTACTTTCCTCCTACTCCATATAACCCCCTTTACTTTCGTCCTACAGCATATGACCCCCTTTATTTTCATCCTACTCCAAATGAACCCCTTTACTTTCTACCTCCTCCATATAACCCCCTTTACTTTCCTCCTCCACCATATAACCCCCTTTACTTTCCTCCTCCTGCATATAATCCCCTTTACTTTACTCCTTTTCCATATAATCCCCTTTACTTTCCTCCTCCTCCATATAACCCCCTTTCCTTTCCTCCTACTCCATATAACCCCCTTTACTTTCCTCCTCCTCCATATAACCCCCTTTACTTTCCTCCGACTCCATATGAACACCTTTACTTTCCACCTCCTCCATATAAGCACCTTCACTTCCTTCCTTTTCCATATAACCCCCTTTGCTTTCCTCATACTCCATATAACCCGCTTTAGATTCCTCCTACTCCATATAACCCCCTTTACTTTCCTCCTACTCCATATGAACTCCTTTACTTTCCACCTCCTCCATATAACCCCCTTTACTTTCCTCCTCCGCCATATAACCCCCTTTACTTTCCTCCTCCACCATATAACCCCCTTTACTTTCCTCCTCCTGCATATAATCTGCTTTACTTTCCTCCTGCTCCATATAATCTGCTTTACTTTCCTCCTACTCCATATAATCCCCTTTACTTTCCTCCTCCACCACATAACCCCTTTACTTTCCTCCTGCTCCATATAATCCCCTTTACTTTCCTCCTTCTCCATATAACCCCCTTTACTTTCTTCCGACTCAATATAACCCCCTTTACTTTCTTCCTACTCCATATGACCCCCTTTACTCTCCTCCTACTCCATATAACCCTTTACTGTCCTCCAAATCCATATAAACCTCATTACTTTCCTCCAACTCCATATAACCCCCTCTACTTTCCTCCTACTCCAAATAACCGCCTTTACTTTCCTCCTAGTCCATATAACCCCGTTTACTTTCCTCCTGCTCCATATAACCCCCTTTACTTTGCTCCTACTCCATATAACGTCCTTTACTTTCCTCCTCCTCCATAAAACCCCCTTTACTTTCCTCCTGCTCCATATAATCCCATTTACTTTCCTCCTCCTCCATAAACCCCCTTTACTTTCCTCCTACTCAATATAACCCCCTTTACTTTCCTCCTACTCCATATAGTCCCCATTACTTTCCTCCTACTCCATATAACCCCCTTAACTTTATTCCTACTCAATATAACCCCCTTTACTTTCCTCCTACTCCATATGAACCCCTTTACTCTTCTCCTACTCCATATAACCCTTTACTGTCCTCCAACTCCATATAACCCTCTTTACTTTCCTCCAACTACATAAAACCCCCTTTACTTTCCTCCTACTCCAAATAACCTCCTTAACTTTCCTCCTACTCCATATAATCCCATTTATTTTCCTCCTACTCCATATAACCCCCTTTACTTTATTCCTACTCAATATAACCCCTTTTACTTCCTTCCTATTCCATATGAACCCCTTTACTCTCCTCCTATTCCATATAACCCTTTATTGTCCTCCAACTCCATATAACCTTCTTTACTTTCCTCCAACTACATATAACCCCCTTTACTTTCCTCCTACTCCAAATAACCCCTTTACTTTCCTCCTACTCCATATAACCCCCTTTATTTTCCTCCTACTCCAAATGAACCCCTTTACTTTCCACCTCCTCCATATAACCCCCTTTACTTTCCTCCTCCATCATCTAACCCCCTTTACTTTCCTCCTCCTGCATATAATCCCCTTTACTTTCCTCCTCCTCCATATAACCCCCTTTACTTTCCTCCAACTCCATATAATCCCCATTACTTTCCTCCTACTCCATATAACCCCTTTTACTTTCTTCCCACTCAATATAACCCCCTTTACTTTCTTCCTACTCCAGATGACCCCCTTTACTCTCCTCCTACTCCATATAACCCTTTACTGTCCTCCAAATCCAAAAAACCCTCTTTACTTTCCTCCAACTACATATAACCCTTTACTTTCCTCCTACTCCATATGACCCCCTTTACTTTCCTCCTCCACCATATAACCCCCTTTACTTTCCTCCTCCTCCATATAATCCCCTTTACTTTCCTCCTTTTCCATATAATCCCCTTTACTTTCCTCCTCCTCCATATAACCCCTTTCCTTTCCTCCTACTCCATATAACCCCCTTTACTTTCCTCCTACTCCATATAACCCCCTTTACTTTCCTCCTACTGCATATGACCCCCTTTATTTTCCTCCTACTCCAAATGAACCCCTTTACTTTCCACCTCCTCCATATAACCCCTTTACTTTCCTCCTTTTCCATATAATCCCCTTTACTTTCCTCCTCCTCCATATAACCCCCTTTCCTTTCCTCCTACTCCATATAACCCCATTTACTTTCCTCCTACTGCATATGACCCCCGTTACTTTCCTCCGACTCCATATGAACACCTTTACTTTCCACCTCCTCCATATAAGCACCTTCACTTCCTTCCTCCTCCATATAACCCCCTTTGCTTTCCTCATACTCCATATAACCCGCTTTAGATTCCTCCTACTCCATATAACCCCCTTTACTTTCCTCCTACTGCATATGACCCCCTTTACTTTCCTCCTCCACCATATAACCCCCTTTACTTTCCTCCTCCACCATATAACCCCCTTTACTTTCCTCCTCCTGCATATAATCTGCTATACTTTCCTCCTACTCCATATAATCCCCTTTACTTTCCTCCTCCACCACATAACCCCTTTACTTTCCTCCTGCTCCATATAATCCCCTTTACTTTCCTCCTACTCCATATAACCCCCTTTACTTTCTTCCGACTCAATAAAACCCCCTTTACTTTCTTCCTACTCCATATGACCCCCTTTACTCTCCTCCTACTCCATATAACCCTTTACTGTCCTCCAACTCCATATAAACCTCATTACTTTCCTCCAACTCCATATAACCCACTTTACTTTCCTCCTACTCCAAATAACCGCCTTTACTTTCCTCCTAGTCCATATAACCCTGTTTACTTTCCTCCTGCTCCATATAACCCCCTTTACTTTGCTCCTACTCCATATAACGTCCTTTACTTTCCTCCTCCTCCATAAAACCCCCTTTACTTTCCTCCTGCTCCATATAATCCCATTTACTTTCCTCCTCCTCCATAAAACCCCCTTTACTTTCCTCCTGCTCCATATAATCCCATTTACTTTCCTCCTCCTCCATTAACCCCCTTTACTTTCCTCCTACTCAATATAACCCCCTTTACTTTCTTCCTACTCCATATGAACCCCTTTACTCTCCTCCTACTCCATATAACCCTTTACTGTCCTCCAACTCCATATAACCCTCTTTACTTTCCTCCAACTACATATAACCCCCTTTACTTTCCTCCTACTCCACATAACCTCCTTTACTTTCCTCCTACTCCATATAATCCCATTTACTTTCCTCCTCCTCCATATAACCCTTTACTTTCCTCCAACTCCATATAATCCCCATTACTTTCCTCCTACTCCATATAACCCCCTTTACTTTCTTCCTACTCAATATAACCCCCTTTACTTTCTTCCTACTCCATATGACCCCCTTTACTCTCCTCCTACTCCATATAACCCTTTACTGTCCTCCAACTCCATATAACCCTTTACTTTCCTCCAACTACATATAACCTGCTTTACTTTCCTCCTACTCCATATAACCCCCTTTACTTTCCTCCTACTGCATATGACCCCCTTTATTTTCCTCCTACTCCAAATGAACCCCTTTACTTTCCACCTCCTCCATATAACCCCCTTTACTTTCCTCCTCCACCATATAACCCCCTTTACTTTCCTCCTCCTGCATATAATCCCCTTTACTTTCCTCCTCCTGCATATAATCCCCTTTACTTTCCTCCTCCTCCATATGACCCCCTTTACTTTCCTCCTACTGCATTTAACCCCCTTTACTTTCCTCCTACTCCTTATAACCCCCATTACTTTCCTGCTACTCCATATAACCCCCTTTACTTTCCTCCTACTCCATATAATCCCCTTTACTTTCGTCTTACTCCATATAACCCCCTTTACTTTCTTCCTACTTAATATAACCCCCTTTACTTTCTTCCTACTCCATATGACCCCCTTTACTCTCCTCCTACTCTATATAACCCTTTACTGTGCTCCAACTCGATATAACCCTCTTTACTTTCCTCCAACTCCATATAACCTCCGTTTCTTTCCTCCTACTCCAAATAACCGCCTTTACTTTCCTCCTACTCCATATAACCCCGTTTACTTTCCTCCTACTCCATATAACCCCGTTTACTTTCCTCCTGCTCCATATCAACCCCTTTACTTTCCTCCTACTCCATATAACCTCCTTTACTTTCCTCCTCCTCCATATAACCCCGTTTACTTTCCACCTCCTCCATATAACCCCCTTTACTTTCCTCCTACTCCATATGATCCCCTTTACTTTCCCCCTACTCCATATAATCCCCTTTACTTTCCTCCTACTCCATATAATCCCCTTCACTTTCCTCCTACTCCATATAACCTCCTTTACTTTCTTACTACTCCATAAAACCATCTTTACTGTCCTCCTACTCCATATAACCCCCTTTACTTTCTTCCTACTGCATATAGCCCCTTTTACTTTCCTCCTACTCCATATAACCCCCTTTACTTTCCTCCTACTCCATATAACTCCTTTTACTTTCCTCCTACTCCATATAACCCCCTTTATTTTCCTCCTGCTCCATGTAACCCCCTTTACGTTCCTCCTACTCCATATAAGCCCCTTTACATTCCTCCTACTCCATATAACCCCCTTTACTGTCTTCCTACTCCATATAACCCCCTTTACTTTCCTCCTGCTCCACATAACCACCTTTACTTTCTTTCTACTCCATATGATCCCCTTTAATTTCTTCCCACTCCATATAACCACCTTTACATTCCTCCTACTCCATATAACCCCTTATACTTTCTTCCTACTCCATATGACCCTTTGCTGTCCTCCTACTCCATATGAACCCCTTTACTTTCCTCCTACTCCAAATGAACCCTTTTCTTTCCTCCTACTCCAAATGAACCCCTTTTCTTTCCTCCTACTCCATATAACCCCCTTTACTTTCCTCCTACTCCATATAACCCCCTTTACTTTCCTCCTACTGAATATAATCCCCTTTACTTTCCTCCTCCTCCATCTAACCCCCTTTACTTTCCTTCCACTCCATATAATCCCCTTTACTTTCCTCCAACTCCATATGATCCCCTTTACTTTCCTCCTACTCCATATAATCCCCTTTACTTTCCCCTACTCCATATAACCCCCTTTACTGTCCTCCTACTCCATATAATCCCCCTTTACTTTCCTCCTACTCCATATAATCCCCTTTACTTCCGTCCTACTCCATATAACCTTCTTTACTTTCTTCCTACTCCATATAACCATCTTTACTGTCCTCCTACTCCATATAACCCCCTTTACTTTCCTCCTACTCCATATAACCCCTTTACTTTCCTCCTACTCCATATAACCCCTTTACTTTCCTCCTACTCCATATAACCCCTTTACTTTCCTCCTACTCCATATAACCCCCTTTACTTTCCTCCTACTGAATATAATCCCCTTTACTTTCCTCCTCCTCCATCTAACCCCCTTTACTTTCCTCCTACTCCATATAACCCCCTTTACTTTCCTTCTACTCCATATAATCCCCTTTACTTTCCTCCAACTCCATATGATCCCCTTTACTTTCCTCCTACTCCATATAATCCCCTTTACTTTCCCCCTACTCCATATAACCCCCTTTACTGTCCTCCTGCTCCATATAATCCCCTTTACTTTCCTCCTACTCCATATAATCCCCTTTACTTCCCTCCTACTCCATATAACCTTCTTTACTTTCTTCCTACTCCATATAACCATCTTTACTGTCCTTCTACTCCATATAACCCCCTTTACTTTCTTCCTACTGCATATAGCCCCCTTTACTTTCCTCCTACTCCATATAACCCCCTTTACTTTCCTCCTACTCCATATAATCCCCTTTACTTCCCTCCTACTCCATATAACCATCTTTACTTTCCTCCTACTCCACATAACCCCCTTTACTGTCCTCCTACTCCATGTAATCCCCTTTACTCTCCTCCTACTCCATATAATCCTTTACTTTCCCCCTACTCCATATAACCCCCTTTACTGTCCTCCTACTCCATATAACCCCCTTTACTTTCCTCCTACTCCATATAACAGAAAGGAATCAGCTTAGTGAAGGAAGACTGGATTTCTCTGTGAGGTGAAAGGAAGCAGGTAGAGAGAAGAGTGATTGTAATGAAGCCCACAGATTTAGAGGAGAGGTGAAGAACTATCAGGTGGGTTTGTGAAGTTTCTGCATGTAGTGCATTTCAAGTAATAAAAGAGTAATGGCAGCGTGTGTCAACAGCCACGAGCAAGGAGTCAGTGCGTGTGCCCCACGGTGAAAGTAATCAATCACATGACTAAGACCTGTGTGCCTGAGCGTTATGAGTCACATGGAAAACTTGTGTATGAGTGTGTGTGTGTGTGTGTGTGTGTGTGTGAAATATCAAGTTAACAAGCACAAAGGGGCGTTATCAAAGTGAAAAATATACGTTTGTGCTCAAGCGCGTGCCAAAAGCAAGATACAGAGGAGACCTGTATGTGTGTGTTTGTGTTACTGCATGTGAGTAATGAATGTTCTGTGAGAGAAGGATACTGCACGCAAGTAAAGAACGATGAGTGTGCGTCATGAATAGCAACATGGCACACAGCAGTTCACCCCTCACACACTTCCTGTCCGGTGTTCAGCTCAATTTACAGCTCAGTTCTGATTGGTCAGATCCAGCTGGGCTCATTTACCCTGTTATTCAACTTTGCTGGGCTGACCCTTCCGGTGTCAATCAGCCAGTAACCACAGAAACCGATCCTCTCTCGTCAAATTAGACACATTCATGGAAGACATTTCAGACTAATCACAGGTTAATCTGCTCGTTACTGCTGTAATAGAGGGCAACTGTAGCTCTTATGAAAGCCTGGTCACGCACACGCAGGATGGCAGGGCATGTGTGTTAGAGTGCGTGCGTGCGTGCGTGTCTCAGATACGCACGCCTGCGCAGATTCCTCAGAAAGAACATTCTGTCTCAAATAATTAATGGCAAGTCCCCCAGCCTCTGTGCAGCTCCCTTAGCAGCCAGGAGAGGGAGACAATGTACCACTTAGAAAAACAACTCAAACACATCAGAAAAAGTCACACTCTTTTATCATCTTATGAAGAGATCCTTAAAAATACTCAATATATTTATATATTTTTTTAAAGTCTTCTAATCAATTTTCTGAATACAGCAGAGTCAGACAACAGAATAAGCACCACCACCCCCCTGCTGGGCAGAGCAGGGCAGCACAGGTCCACCCTGCAGTCCCAGACAGGGGCCCCAGAGGATTCTGGGAGGTCGACATGCCGTTGACGCCCCTCAGCCTGCCAGCTTCAGTAGAGCAGAGCAGGTAAGCCCAGCAGAACTACAGTGCAGCAGCAGTTCTGGGTTCGGCCCGATCGGGCCGGTGTGACGTTTGGCTCATCCGGTCCGTCTGTGGTTCCCTCTCTTAAATGTGCACCAGGGGTTTTACTCCGGTAGTGTTAGCACTGCGATAGTCCTCGTGTCTCTCCGCCTCGCTCTCCCTCCCTCGCTCCAGAGCTCTGGGCGGAGGCGGCTCTAGGCCCGGCTGGGGTTGACTGGCGGCCGGCCCTCGTAACCGTACAGGAAGGTGGCAGCGATGACCAGCATCGCGCCCAGGAAGAACACACTGATCAGAGAAGAAGAGAGAGTCTCACACACACACGGTTACAGTTTAACACACAAGAAGACCTTCACTTTACTGCTGCGAAAGAGGGGAGAGAGAGATGGAGAAAGGATGTATAGAGGGAGAGAGGGAGGGAAGCACTAACACAACTTCTTTGCAACAGCTGAACTGGATGCAGAGCATTACGGAGGATGACAGGTAAAATTCAGGGTTACAGTTACAGTTCGAGTAAGGGTTCGGCATAGTTTGGTTACGATTCGGGTTCAGGAAAAGCTGTACAGAATGGATCAAGTCAATACAATAAATTCGCCATTATGAGGTGATGACATCACACTGGTGTCGGAAGTGTAAGTTCCCATTCATTTTACCCACAGGTTTTTTCAAAATATTCACTTTTGAAGCACTTCCCACTGTTTTCAAGCCTCCATCAATTTCAAGATTTTGTGTCATATTTCTGGGTAAAAATAAATGTCATTTTTCTTGTCCGTAGTCAATTACAATCTAAAAGATTTTAATTTTTCGCCACCATGCTAATCTTTGTAGTTTAAAAAACTACACGTCCCATGATCCTCCTGATTCCCGGGCAGAATGATTTCACTTTGCAGTGCTTTGTCATCTTTGTTCATAACTATGCATCAGACATTACCCAGCACCTCGCCAAATTTGTTTGCTTAGCCTGGTGAGACTATGCTAATTAGTTTGGCACTCCAAGGTATACTTAATTATGCTTACCTAGCTAGATATCAAGTTTTTCAACTAGTCCCAATTTACATTAAGAGCCAAACATCTTTGGCCAACATTTCTAACTATAAAAATCTGTGGCTAGCGAACAACCTTATCAGCCTCGTCAATGCACACCTTATCCAGCTACGTAGCCAATTTATGACTACTTGCTCATCTAACATTAGTAAAGTAGCAAAATTATCACTATTCACTGTTTCTAGTGATTAATTATGCATGATCTTTAGCTATCTGAGCTACCGAACTAAATGTTGGCTAGCTAGCCAGCGAGCTAGTTTACAGACCAGTAATTAGCCAACATTACATTTGGTGCATGTGAATGCCAGCTAGCTAAATGCTCGCGGTTCATCGCTAGCCAAGCAGCCAAATAATGGCTATTCACTGTTTTTTATTGAGTTAAGTCGCTAGCTAGCTAGCTATTTTGCTAGCTTAGCTAGCTAGTTATATTTGGCGTATATAAATGCTAGCTAGCTAACTAAATAACAGTAAGTAACAGTAAACTAACTATTTAGGTACTTGTTTCTATTGATTTCTGCGCACCAGATGTAACTAGCTGGCTATGTACCGGTAGGCAGTTTGCGGGCTTAGCTGATCATTTGATGCATATAAAAAGCATACCAAAAGTAGCCTGATGTGTTTCCCAGAGATAGCCAACAGCAATTTATGTCACAGATGGCTTCCGCTGAGCTATGTTGCGAATGTTTGCAAAAACTGAGGAACCTCATTGACCGGGAAAAAATCTCGAGCTACTTGCAGATGAGATGAGCTGAACGTCACACTTGTGTGGTGGATATGTAGTTTGCAAAAGAAAACTACAAACTGGAGTACAAATGAAAAAGCATAACATCCTAAACAATCTAAGCAGTAAACAACGAATTTGATATGATCATTTGCGTCTGTACACCCCGCTGGCTAATCTCAGAGCGAGCCAGCTCATAAAATTAATTTGAGTTTGGGCAATGCAGAAAAGTTTCCGAACCCCATTATAAATTTCCATACTTTTTTCTTCCGAGACCAAAAGCTAAGTAGCTGTGACGTAGTCACCTCAACTCTCTAACTATACAAATCTGTGTGTGTGTGTGGTGTGTCTGCATGTGATTGACAGTGCACGCACATGAAGGGTGTGTGTGTGTGTGTGTGTGTGCATACCCAGTGGGCTGAAAGTCCCCCAAACAGAAGAAGGAGATGAGGGTGGAGAGGATGATGGAGAGAGACGTGGCGAAGCCCTTCAGGATGTTATCAGCGTACTTAATTACTGCAGCAATTACCAGCCCTCCCAGAGCCTGCAGGAGAACACACACAAACACACACACACACACACACACACGCAATCACAGACACAGACACACACACACACACACACACACACACACACACACGCGCACGCACGCACACACACACACACACACACGCAGTCACACAGACACACACACACACACACACACACACACACGCAGTCACAGACAGACACACACACAGACCACATGCGCACACAATCATAAACACAAACACACACACAGACACACATGCAGTCACACACA
>CM056196.1:161656935-161660632 GCA_029692085.1 Gymnothorax javanicus
TCATAAAAATCCTCACCCATAAAACCCCAGAACCTTTTATAAAATTCTGCAGGCAGCCCATCCATGCCTGGAGCCCGACCAGGTGTCATTTGTCCCAGGGCCTCAGTGAGTTCCTGTAGGGAGAGAGCAGTGTCTAACGCTGCCCCCATCTTCAGGGCTTAATTGTGGTAAACCTTCATGGAGAAGAGAAATCCGATGCTCATCCACCCTCTCAGCTTTGAACAGCTCTGTATAAAACTGCGACGCTGCATCCCGAATTTCCCCGTCAGTCAGTCACCCTCCCACCAGGAAGCCGAATGCAGCGATTTCATTTGAGGTCACAACCTTTTTTTCCAAATTGAAGAAAAATGAGCTTGGAGCATCCATATCATGAAGTGATGCAAATCTTGATCTTACAAAAGCACCCTTTGCTTTTTCATTTAAAATACTTCCCAAAATTTTTTTCTTCTCCTTCAAAACACCCGCCAGTCCAGTATTCTTATTGTTGACCATTTCATTTTCAGCATCAGAATTGTCCATTTCAAGAGTTTTCACAGCTCTTCTAATAACATCAGTGCTGTAAGCAGAGTAATTCTGGCAGAAAGTCCCAATTTGGGCCTTCCCCACCTCCCCACCATTGGCTCGACAGGCAAAATTACCCTTTTCCGTCTTCCACATACCCCAAAAAGTTTCAAATCTGGCACAGAAATCCATGTCATGCAACAATTTAACATTCAATTTCCAGTAGGTTTTACTCCTGCCCATTTCTTGCAGCAACAGTGTCAAAAGTGATTAAATGGTGATCAGTGAAACCTACAGGATAAATACTGGATTTAAAACACGATTCCTAAAAGCACTAGAAATATAAAATCTGTCCAAATCGGCTGCACAGACATTTCCCTCTGTGCACTTCGCCCAAGTGAACTGTCTCACAGCTGGGTGCTGTTCCCTCCATACATCACATAAATTTTCTTTTTTTTATTAGATTTGAAAGAAGCTCTGCTGATCTTAAATGGGGTTCTTGTCCATTCCTATCAACGGTAAAATCTAATGTGCAGTTCCAATCACCCCCCAGCACAACAACAGTATCTAAGTCCGAGATTCTTCCCAATTCCTGATGCAGTATGTTAAAGAAAATTTCTCTTTCAGAACCAGTGTTTGGCGCATAAATATTCAAAAACACATAAGTTACACCTCTTATTTTAATTTGCACGATCAGCAGACGTCCCTTCACCACCTCCTCGCTCTGCAGCATCCCGCCCTCTAAGTCAGGCGAACATAAAATTGCGACTCCCGCACTAAAATTGGACCCATGGCTCAAAAAACACCCGCCTTCCCACCCGAGTTTCCAGTCCGCCTCATTTTCCGCATCACTGTGCGTCTCCTGCAAAAAGAAGACATTTAACTTCTTTTGCTTTGCAACCTCAAAAGCCGCTCTTCACCCGTCTCTAGCACCGCTCAGATTAAGGGAACCCACAGCTAAAGCCTCCATTACAGAGAGAGTGAAAAGAAACGAGTGAAGCAACACTGAAACGAATATTCCACAAGATGAAACAAACATTTTCATTCAGCACTTTAATGAAGACAAACATTTCCTCACAACAGTACACTGTTTTTTAAGACGAAACCTCTTTTGGGTTGAGAGCATATCAATGCTCAACGTTTTCATGTACTGTTTCGCTGATCGCAGAAACTTTTCCCCGTCAGAGAAAAAATTCAGAACATTAACCGCTTTCCCTTAAGTCGTGTCCAAAAAAATCACTGATCTCGGTAAAGCTGTACAGAGCTCCGTCTCCCGCTTGACTCATATGTATGTCTGAAACAGTCGAGGAGTCAGAGAGCTCCCCCTCCTCCTCCTGCACACTGCTGGGTCCCTCACCTGCCCCGGGTCCGACCTCCTGCATCTCCGCATCCTGCCCCCCTTCCACAACTACACTGCCCCCCCCTCATGACCACCTGCAACTCCAGCGTCCGCCCCCCCGCTGCACTGTCCTGAGTTTTCCTCTACAGTCGAAACCGCTCCCACCTCAGCACTGTCTTCTGCCCTCCCCAACCAGTCAGTCCAACTAGTTCCTCCCGTGGGTCATCCAGCCCCACTGCCTACTCCCGGCTCAGGAACAGCCTCCTTCTCCCCACCATGCTCACTAGTTCCCCAAGATCCTTTCCCAGCCCTATCTGAACAGCCCTGAACAGTCTCCGCATTGGGTAGTTCAGTCACATTTCCATTTAAATTTTCACTTGGGCCAGTTGCACTTCCACCATCCCCCGCTACTATCATTAGCCTTATGCGGACACGACGCCTCAAGTGCCCAATATCCCGACTCAAAACACCGCAAACTCTCCGCAGTAGCAAAGACTACATACGAGCCTTCCCCATGTCTCACTGAAAGACACGCCTAAAGTTTATGGCAGAGTTCAAAAAAACATGTATATCTGTTTCCGAAAAGACATAACATGTTTCAATTCCGGATTTTTACATCCAAGTGGGATAATTTTCATTGAACTCGCAAATTTGCCAAAACGCACGAGTTCAGCTTGAATCGCCTCATTCCTAATGAACGGCGGAACATTAAAACAGTAACTTTAATCGCAGGCTCCGCCAGTGGGGTTTTCCCTGCACAAAACACCTTTTCACCCACAAACCACTCGCAATCATTTTTGCAACCAGATCGGCCTTCAAGAAAACCACCACCGCTTTATTCATCCTTGAAGCAGAACCAATATTCCTCCTCCTACCTGCTCCGCAATCGCCACAAGCACGCCCTCAACAGACGCCCCGGACTCAGGTACGCACCTGATCCCGGACGGAGAGACACCGTCTCCCGTTAGACTGAGACGCCATACCGGCCTCAGAAACAAACAAAAACAAGAAAAATACCCCCAAACGTTCACCCCCACACCTATGTACAAACCCTAATAGCACCACAGTGTACCAAGATATTTACAATAAACAACAATGCAATAGTTTTTTAGAAAAAGCAAGAAAAAGAATAGGCAAACAGCCAGCACCCTCCCCAGCACACCCTCGAGAGAGAGAGAGAGAGAGAGAGAGAGAGAGAGAGAGAGAGAGAGAGGGGAGAGGAGAGAGAGAGAGGGAGAGAGAGAGAGATAGAGGGAGAGAGAGCGGGGGAGAGAGGGAGGGAGAGAGAGAGATAGAGAGAGAGAGAGAGAGAGAGAGAGAGAGAGAGAGAGATTGAAAAGCTCCTTTAATGGAACATTACTCCAATCCATTTACAAATACATTTGAACACCTTCACAGGCATCAATAAATACACATCACAGAGAACATCACAACAACTCGTCAGCAAATAAAAGATGATTCTCCTGCACAGAGCGCAGCATATCACCATGTGCCCACATCAGGCTGGCTGATCAAGGTTGTTCATGTCTCTATAATAGTTAAAATCAATTGTCACTCTGGATTTGATCATTATACAAAACAGCAGAGCAAGATCAACATCTACCAAGTCATCAACTTTTCTTTTCCTGCTCATGTATACGGCCATCTTTGCTTGTCCCAGTATGAAGTTGATAAGTTGACATTTATGTTTTGCCATCTTTCTACAACCCCAATTCCGAAATAGTTGGGACAAAGTGTAAATTGTGAAAAAAATCAAAACGCAATGACTTTCAAATCACAGCAGCCAGTATTTTATTCACAATAGAACAGAGATAATGATAGCAAATGTTGAAACTGAGAAGTTTTACAATTTTATTC
>CM056196.1:161660732-161682732 GCA_029692085.1 Gymnothorax javanicus
TTATCTCAATGTGTTCTCATAGTGGGTCTGTATTGTCCAAGTTCTGTCTCAGAGTGTTCTCATAGTGAGTGTGTATTATCCATGTTTTGTCTCAGTGTGTTCTCATAGTGTCTGTATTGTCCATGTTTTGTCTCAGGGTGATCTCATAGTGGGTCTGTATTGTGCATGTTTTGTCTCAATGTGATCTCATAGTGGGTCTGTATTGTCCATGTTTTGTCTCAGTATGTTCTCATAGTGGGTCTGTATTGTCCATGTTCTGTCTCAGTTTGTTCTCATAGTGAGTCTGTATTGTGCATGTTTTCTCTCAGTGTGATCTCATTGTGGGTCTGTATTGTTCATGTTTTGTCTCAGTGTGTTGTAATAATGGGTCTGTATTGTCCATGTTTTTTTTCTCAGTATGTTCTCATAGTGAGGCTGTATTGTCCATGTTTTTCTCTCAGCGTGTTCTCATAGTCAGTCTGTATTGTCCATGTTTTGTCTCAGTGTGTTCTCATAGTGGGTCTGTATTGTCCATGTTTTGTCTCAATGTGTTCTCATAGTGGGTCTATATTGTCCATGTTTTCTCTCAGTGTGATCTCATAGTGGGTCTGTATTGTTCATGTTTTGTCTCAGTGTGTTGTAATAATGGGTCTGGATTGTCCATGTTTTTTTTTTCTCAGTATATACTCATAGTGAGGCTGTATTGTCCATGTTTTCTCTCAGTTTGTTCTCATAGTGTGTGTGTATTGTCCATGTTTTGTCTCAGTGTGTTCTCATAGTGAGGTTGTATTGTCCATGTGTTGTCTCAGTGTGTTCTCATAGTGAGTCTGTATTGTCCATGTTTTGTCTCAGTGTGTTGTCATGGTGAATCTGTATTGTTCATGTTTTGTCTCAGTGTATTCTCATAGTGAGGCTGTCTTGTGCATGTTTTGTCTCACTGTGTTCTCATAGTGAGTTATATTGTCCATGTTCAGTCTCAGTGTGTTCTCATGGTGAGTCTGTATTGTCCATGTTCTGTCACAGTGTGTTCCCATAGTAGGTCTGTATTGTCCACATTTTGTCTCATTTTGTTCTCATAGTGAGTCTGTATTGTCCATGTTTTGTCTCAGTGTGTTCTCATAGTGGGTCTGTATTGTCCATGTTTTGCATCAGTGTGTTCTCATAGTGAGTCTGTATTGTCCATGTTTTGTCTCAGTGTGATCTCACAGTTGGTTTGTATTGTCCATGTTTTGTCTCAGTATGTTCTCAAAGTGGGTCTGTATTGTCCATGTTCTGTCTCAGTCTGTTCTCATAATGGGTCTGTATTTTCCATGTTTTGTCTCAATGTATTCTCATAGTGGGTCTGTATTGTCCATGTTTTGTCTCAGTGTGTTCTCATAGTGAGTCTGTATTGTTCATGTTTTATCTCGGTGTGTTCTCATAGTGAGTCTGTATTGTCCATGTTCTGTCTCAGCATGTTCTCATAGTGAGTCTGTATTGTCCATGTTTTGTCTCAGTGTGTTCTCATAGTGAGTCTGTATTGTCCATGTTTTGTCTCAGTGTGTTCTCATAGTGAGTCAGTATTGTCCATGTTTTGTCTCTGTATTGTCCATGTTTTGTCTCAGTGTGTTGTCATGGTGAATCTGTATTGTTCATGTTTTGTCTCAGTGTATTCTCATAGTGAGGCTGTACTGTCCATGTTTTGTCTCACTGTGTTCTCATAGGGAGTTATATTGTCCAAGTTCTGTCTCAGGGTGTTGTCATAGTGGGTATGTATTGTCCATGTTCAGTCTCAGTGTGTTCTCATGGTGAGTCTGTATTGTCCATGTTCTGTCACAGTGTGTTCTCATAGTGGGTCTGTATTTTCCATGTTTTGTCTCAGTATGTTCCCATAGTGGGTCTGTATTCTCCATGTTTTCTCTCAGTATGTTCTCATAGTGCGTCTGTATTGTCCATGTTCTGCCTCATTCTGTTCTCATAGTGGGTCTGTATTTTCCACGTTTTGTCTCAATGTGTTCTCATAGTGGGTCTGTATTGTCCATGTTTTGTCTCAGTATGTTCTCAAAGTGGGTCGGTATTGTCCATGTTTTATCTCAATGTGTTCTCATAGTGGGTCTGTATTGTCCAAGTTCTGTCTCAGAGTGTTCTCATAGTGAGTGTGTATTATCCATGTTTTGTCTCAGTGTGTTCTCATAGTGTCTGTATTGTCCATGTTTTGTCTCAGGGTGATCTCATAGTGGGTCTGTATTGTGCATGTTTTGTCTCAATGTGATCTCATAGTGGGTCTGTATTGTCCATGTTTTGTCTCAGTGTGTTCTCATAGTGGGTCTGTATTGTCCATGTTCTGTCTCAGTTTGTTCTCATAGTGAGTCTGTATTGTCCATGTTTTCTCTCAGTGTGATCTCATAGTGGGTCTGTATTGTTCATGTTTTGTCTCAGTGTGTTGTAATAATGGGTCTGTATTGTCCATGTTTTTTTTCTCAGTATGTTCTCATAGTGAGGCTGTATTGTCCATGTTTTCTCTCAGCGTGTTCTCATAGTCAGTCTGTATTGTCCATGTTTTGTCTCAGTGTGTTCTCATAGTGGGTCTGTATTGTCCATGTTTTGTCTCAATGTGTTCTCATAGTGGGTCTATATTGTCCATGTTTTGTCTCATTGTGTTCTCATAGTGAGTCTGTATTGTCCATGTCCTGTAACAGTGTGTTCTTATAGTGAGTCTGGATTGTCCATGTTTTGTCTCAGTGTGTTCTCATAGTGATTCAGTATTGTCCATGTTTTGTCTCAGTGTGTTCTCATAGTGAGTCTGTATTGTCCATGTTTTGTCTCAGTGTGATCTCACAGTTGGTCTGTATTGTCCATGTTTTGTCTCAGTATGTTCTCATAGTGGGTCTGTATTGTCCATGTTCTGTCTCAGTCTGTTCTCATAGTGAGTCTGTATTGTCCATGTTTTGTCTCAGTGTGTTCTCATAGTGGGTCTGTATTGTCCACGTTTTGTCTCAGTGTGTTCTCATAGTGGGTCTGTATTGTCCATGTTTTGTCTCAGTGTGTTCTGATAGTGAGTCTGAATTGTCAATGTTTTGGCTCAGTGTGTTCTCATGGTGAATCTGTATTGTCCATTTTCTGTCTAAGTGTGTTCTCATAGTGAGTCTGTATTGTCCATGTTTTGTCTCAGTGTGTTCTCAGAGTGAGTCTGTATTGTTCATGTTTTGTCTCAGTGTGTTCTCATGGTGAATCTGTATTGTCCATTGCCTATCTATGTGTGTTCTCATAGTGAGTCTGTTTTGTCCATGTTTTGTCTCAGTATGTTCGCAAAGTGGATCTGTATTGTCCATGTTCTGTCTCAGTCTGTTCTCATAGTGGGTCTGTATTTTCCATGTTTTGTCTCAATGTGTTCTCATAGTGGGTCTATATTGTCCATGTTTTGTCTCATTGTGTTCTCATAGTGAGTCTGTATTGTCCATGTCCTGTTACAGTGTGTTCTTATAGTGAGTCTGGATTGTCCATGTTTTGTCTCAGTGTGTTCTCATAGTGAGTCTGTATTGTCCATGTTTTGTCTCAGTGTGTTCTCATAGTGGGTCTGTATTGTCCATGTATTGTCTCAATATGTTCTGAAAATGGGTCTGTATTGTCCATTTCCTGTCTAAGTGTGTTCTCATAGTGACTCTGTATTGTCCATGTTTTGTCTCAGTGTGTTGTAATAGTGGGTCTGTATTGTCCATGTTTTTTTTCTCAGTATATTCTCATAGTGAGGCTGTATTGTCCATGTTTTGTCTCAGTGTGTTCTCATAGTGTGTCTGTATTGTCCATGTTTTGTCTCAGTGTGTTCTCATAGTGAGTCTGTATTGTCCATGTTTTGTCTCAGTGTGATCTCACAGTTGGTCTGTATTGTCCATGTTTTGTCTCAGTATGTTCTCATAGTGGGTCTGTATTGTCCATGTTCTGTCTCAGTCTGTTCTCATAGTGGGTCTGTATTTTCCATGTTTTGTCTCAATGTGTTCTCATAGTGGGTCTGTATTGTCCATGTTTTGTCTCAGTATGTTCTCAAAGTGGGTCTGTATTGTCCATGTTTTGTCTCAATGTGTTCTCATAGTGGGTCTGTATTGTCCAAGTTCTGTCTCAGAGTGTTCTCATAGTGAGTGTGTATTATTCATGTTTTGTCTCAGTGTGTTCTCATAGTGTCTGTATTGTCCATGTTTTGTCTCAGGGTGATCTCATAGTGGGTCTGTATTGTGCATGTTTTGTCTCAATGTGATCTCATAGTGGGTCTGTATTGTCCATTTTCTGTCTCAGTGTGTTCTCATAGTGAGTCTGTATTGTCCATGTTTTCTCTCAGTGTGATCTCATACTGGGTCTGTATTGTTCATGTTTTGTCTCAGTGTGTTGTAATAATAGGACTGTTTTGTCCATGTTTTTTTTCTCAGTATGTTCTCATAGTGAGTCTGTATTGTCCATGTTTTCTCTCAGTGTGTTCTCATAGTGAGTCTGTATTGTCCATGTTTTGTCTCAGTGTGTTCTCATAGTGGGTCTGTATTGTCCATGTTTTGTCTCAGTGTGTTCTCATAGTGAGTCTGTATTGTCCATGTTTTGTCTCAGTGTGTTCCCATAGTGAGTCTATATTTTCCATGTTTTATCTCAGTGTGTTCTCATACTAGGTCTGTATTGTCCATGTTTTGTCTCAGTGTGTTCTCATAGTGAGTCTGTATTATACATGTTTTGTCTCAGTGTGTTCCCATAGTGAGTCTGTATTGTCAATGTTTTGTCTCAGTGTGTTCTCATAGTTTGTATTGTCCATGTTTTGTCTCAGTGTGATCTCATAGTGGGTCTGTATTGTCCATGTTTTGTCTCAGTGTGTTCTCATAGTGAGTCTGTTTTGTTCATGTTTTATCTCAGTGTGTTCTCATAGTGAATCTGTATTGTCCATTTTCTGTCTAAGTGTGTTCTCATAGTGAGTCTATATTGTCCATGTTTTGTCTCAGTGTGTTCTCATAGTGAGTCTATATTGTCCATGTTTTGTCTCAGTGTGTTCTCATAGTGAGTCTGTATTGTCCATGTTTTGTCTCAGTGTGTTCTCATGGTGAATCTGTATTGTCCATTTCCTGTCTCAGTGTGTTCTCATAGTGAGTCTGTATTGTCCATGTTTTGTCTCAGGGTGATCTCATAGTGGGTCTGTATTGTCCATGTTTTGTGTCAGTGTGATCTCATAGTGGGTCTGTATTGTCCATGTTTTGTCTCAGTAAGTTCTCATAGTGGATCTGTATTGCCCATGTTCTGTCTCAGTGTGTTCTCATAGTGAGTTTGTATTATCCATGTTTTCTCTCAGTGTGATCTCATAGTGGGTCTGTATTGTTGATGTTTTGTCTCAGTGTGTTGTAATAGTGGGTCTGTATTGTCCATGTTTTTTTTTTCAGTGTATTCTCATAGTGAGGCTGTATTGTCCATGTTTTGTCTCAGTGTGTTCTCATAGTGTGTCTGTATTGTCCATTTTTTGTCTCAGTGTGTTCTCATTTTGGTTCTGTATTGTTCATGTTTTGTCTCAGTTTGTTCTCATAGTGGGTCTGTATTGTCCATGTTTTGTCTCAGTGTGTTCTCATAGTGAGTCTGTTTTGTTCATGTTTTATCTCAGTGTATTCTCATTGTGAGTCTGTATTGTCCATGTTCTGTCTCAGCATGTTCTCATAGTGAGTCTGTATTGTCCATGTTTTGTCTCAGCGTGTTCTCATAGTGAGTTTGTATTGTCCATGTTTTGTCTCAGGGTGTTCTCATAGTGGTCTGTATTGTCCATGTTTTGTCTCTGTATTGTCCATGTTTTGTCTCAGTGTGTTGTCATGGTGAATCTGTATTGTTCATGTTTTGTCTCAGTGTATTCTCATAGTGAGGCTGTACTGTCCATGTTTTGTCTCACTGTGTTCTCATAGTGAGTTATATTGTCCAAGTTCTGTCTCAGGGTGTTGTCATAGTGGGTATGTATAGTCCATGTTCAGTCTCAGTGTGTTCTCATGGTGAGTCTGTATTGTCCATGTTCTGTCACTGTGTGTTCTCATAGTGGGTCTGTATTTTCCATGTTTTGTCTCAGTATGTTCTCATAGTGAGTCTGTATTGTCCATGTTTTGTCTCAGTGTGTTGTAATAGTGGGTCTGTATTGTCCATGTTTTTTTTTCTCAGTATATTCTCATAGTGAAGCTGTATTGTCCATGTTTTGTCTCAGTGTGTTCTCATAGTGTGTCTGTATTGTCCATGTTTTGTCTCAGTGTGTTCTCATAGTGATTCTGTATTGTCCATGTTTTGTCTCAGTGTGATCTCACAGTTGGTCTGTATTGTCCATGTTTTGTCTCAATATGTTCTCATAGTGGGTCTGTATTGTCCATGTTCTGTCTCAGTCTGTTCTCATAGTGGGTCTGTATTTTCCATGTGTTGTCTCAATGTGTTCTCATAGTGGTTCTGTATTGTCCATGTTTTGTCTCAATATGTTCTGAAAATGGGTCTGTATTGTCCATGTTTTGTCTCAAAGTGTTCTCATAGTGAGTTATATTGTCCATGTTCTGTCTCAGTGTGTTCTCAAAGTGGGTCTGTATTGTCCAAGTTCTGTCTCAATGTGTTCTCATAGTGAGTCTGTATTGTCCATGTTTTGTCTCAGTGTGTTTTCATAGGGTCTGTATTGTCCATGTTTTGTCTCAGGGTGATCTCATAGTGGGTTTGTATTGTCCATGTTTTGTGTCAGTGTGATCTCATAGTGGGTCTGTATTGTCCATGTTTTGTCTCAGTATGTTCTCATAGTGGATCTGTATTCTCCATGTTCTGTCTCAGTGTGTTCTTATAATGAGTTTGTATTATCCATGTTTTCTCTCAGTGAGATCTCATAGTGTCTCTGTATTGTTCATGTTTTGTCTCAGTGTGTTGTAATAGTGGGTCGGTATTGTCCATGTTTTTTTCTCAGTGTATTCTCATAGTGAGGCTGTATTGTCCATGTTTTGTCTCAGTGTGTTCTCATAGTGTGTCTGTATTGTCCATTTTTTTTCTCAGTGTGTTCTCATAGTGGGTCTGTATTGTCCATGTTTTCTCTCAGTGTGTTTTCATAGTAGGTCTGTATTGTCCATGTTTTGTCTCAGTGTGTTCTCATAGTGAGTCTGTATTGTCCAGGTTTTGGCTCAGTGTGTTCTCATGGTGAATCTGTATTGTCCATTTCCTGTCTAAGTGTGTTCTCATAGTGAGTCTGTATTGTCCTTGTTTTGTCTCAGTTTGTTCTCATAGTGAGTCTGTATTGTCCATTTTTTGTCTCAGTGTGTTCTCATGGTGAATCTGTATTGTCCATTTCCTGTCTAAGTGTGTTCTCATAGTGAGTCTGTATTGTCCATGTTTTGTCTCAGTGTGTTCCCATAGTGAGTCTGTATTGTCCATGTTTTGTCTCAGTGTGATCTCATAGTGGGTCTGTATTGTCCATGTTTTGTCTCAGTATGTTCTCATAGTGGGTCTGTATTGTCCATGTTTTGTCTCACTGTGTTCTCATAGTGAGTTATATTGTCCATGTTCTGTCTCAGTGTGTTGTCATAGTGGGTATGTATTGTCCATGTTCAGTCCCAGTGTGTTCTCCTGGTGAGTCTGTATTGTCCATGTTCTGTCACAGTGTGTTTTCATAGTGAGTCTGTATTGTCCACATTTTGTCTCACTGTGTTCTCATAGTGACTCTGTATTGTCCATGTCCTGTTACAGTGTGTTCTCATAGTGTGTCTGTATTGTCCATGTTTTGTCTCAGTGTGTTCTCATAGTGAGTCTGTTTTGTCCATGTTTTGTCTCAGTGTGTTCTCATGGCGAATCTGTATTGTCCATTTCCTGTCTAAGTGTGTTCTCATTATGAGTCTGTATTGTCCATGTTTTGTCTCAACGTGTTCTCATAGTGAGTCTGTATTGTCCATGTTTTGTCTCAGTGTGTTCTCATAGTGGGTCTGTATTGTCCACGTTTTGTCTCAGTGTGTTCTCATAGTGGGTCTGTATTGTCCATGTTTTGTCTCAGTGTGTTCTGATAGTGAGTCTGAATTGTTAAGGTTTTGGCTCAGTGTGTTCTCATGGTGAATCTGTATTGTCCATTTTCTGTCTAAGTGTGTTCTTATAGTGAGTCTGTATTGTCCATGTTTTGTCTCAGTGTGTTCTCATAGTGAGTTTATATTGTGCATGTTTTGTCTCAGTGTGTTCTAATGGTGAATCTGTATTGTCCATTTCCTGTCTATGTGTGTTCTCATAGTGAGTCTGTTTTGTCCATGTTTTGTCTCAGTATGTTCTCAAAGTGGGTCTGTATTGTCCATGTTCTGTCTCAGTCTGTTCTCATAGTGGGTCTGTATTTTCCATGTTTTGTCTCAATGTGTTCTCATACTGGGTCTTTATTGTCCATGTTTTGTCTCAGTGTGTTCTCATAGTGAGTCTGTATTGTTCATGTTTTATCTCAGTGTGTTCTTATAATGTGTCTGTATTGTCCATGTTCTGTCTCAGCATGTTCTCATAGTGAGTCTGTATTGTCCATGTTTTGTCTCAGCGTGTTTTCATAGTGAGTCTGTATTGTCCATGTTTTGTCTCAGTGTGTTCTCTTAGTGGGTCTGTATTGTCCATGTTTTGTCTCAGCGTGTTCTCATAATGAGTCTGTATTGTCCAGGTTTTGGCTCAATGTGTTCTCATGGTGAATCTGTATTGTCCATTTTCTGTCTAAGTGTTTTCTCATAGTGAGTCTATATTGTCCATGTTTTGTCTCAGTGTGTTCTCATAGTGAGTCTGTATTGTCCATGTTTTGTCTCAGTGTGTTCTCATAGTGAATCTGTATTGTCCATTTTCTGTCTAAGTGTGTTCTCATAGTGAGTCTGTATTGTCCATGTTTTGTCTCAGTGTGTTCCCATAGTGAGTCTATATTCTCCATGTTTTGTCTCAGTGTGTTCTCATAGTGGGTCTGTATTGTCCATGTTTTGTCTCAGTTTGTTCTCATAGTGAGTCTGTATTATCCATGTTTTGTCTCAGTGTGTTTCAATGTTTTGTCTGATTGTGTTCTCATAGTTTGTATTGTATGTTTTGTCAGTGTGATCTCATTGTGGGTCTGTATGTTTTTTCTCAGTGTGTTTTAGTGAGTCTGTATTGTTCATGTTTTTCTCAGTGTGTTCTCATGGTGGTCTGTATTGTCCATGTTTTGTCTCAGTGTGTGTTCTCATAGTGAGTCTATATTGTCCATGTTTTGTCTCAGTGTGTTCTCATAGTGAGTCTGTATTGTCCATGTTTTGTCTCAGTGTTTTCTCATGGTGAATCTGTATTGTCCATTTCCTGTCTAAGTGTGTTCTCATAGTGAGTCTGTATTGTCCATGTTTTGTCTCAGTGTGGGTGAGTCTGTATTGTCCATTTTTTTGTCTCAGTGTGTTCTCATAGTGAGTCTGTATTGTCCATGTTTTGTATCAGTGTGTTCTCATAGTGAGTCTGTATTGTCCATGTTTTGTCTCAGTGTGATCTCACAGTTGGTCTCTATTGTCCATGTTTTGTCTCAGTATGTTCTCATAATGAGTCTGTATTGTCCATGTTTTGTCTCAGTGTGTTCCCATAGTGAGTCTATATTCTCCATGTTTTGTCTCAGTGTGTTCTCATAGTGGGTCTGTATTGTCCATGTTTTGTCTCAGTTTGTTCTCATAGTGAGTCTGTATTATCCATGTTTTGTCTCAGTGTGTTCCCATAGTGAGTCTGTATTGTCAATGTTTTGTCTGATTGTGTTCTCATAGTTTGTATTGTCCATGTTTTGTCTCAGTGTGATCTCATTGTGGGTCTGTATTGTCCATGTTTTGTCTCAGTGTGTTCTCATAGTGAGTCTGTATTGTCCATGTTTTATCTCAGTGTGTTCTCATGGTGAATCTGTATTGTCCATTTTCTGTTTAAGTGTGTTCTCATAGTGAGTCTATATTGTCCATGTTTTGTCTCAGTGTGTTCTCATAGTGAGTCTGTATTGTCCATGTTTTGTCTCAGTGTTTTCTCATGGTGAATCTGTATTGTCCATTTCCTGTCTAAGTGTGTTCTCATAGTGGGTCTGTATTGTCCATGTTTGTCTCAGTGTTTTCTCATAGTGAGTCTGTATTATCCATGTTTTGTCTCAGTGTGTTCCCATAGTGAGTCTGTATTGTCAATGTTTTGTATCAGTGTGTTCTCATAGTGAGTCTGTATTGTCCATGTTTTGTCTCAGTGTGATCTCACAGTTGGTCTCTATTGTCCATGTTTTGTCTCAGTATGTTCTCATAGTGGGTCTGTATTGTCCATGTTCTGTCTCAGTCTTTTCTCATAGTGGGTCTGTATTTTCCATGTTTTGTCTCAGTGTGTTCTCATAGTGGGTCTGTATTGTCCATGTTTTGTCTCAATGTGTTCTCATAGTGGGTCTGTATTGTCCACGTTCTGCCTCAGAGTGTTCTCATAGTGAGTGTGTATTATCCATGTTTTGTCTCAGTGTGTTCTCATAGTGTCTGTATTGTCCATGTTTTGTCTCAGGGTGATCTCATAGTGGGTCTGTATTGTGCATGTTTTGTCTCAATGTGATCTCATAGTGGGTCTGTATTGTCCATGTTTTGTCTCAGTGTGTTCTCATAGTGTGTCTGTATTGTCCATGTTTTGTCTCAGTGTGTTCTCATAGTGAGTCTGTATTGTCCATGTTTTGTCTCAGTGTGATCTCACAGTTGGTCTGTATTGTCCATGTTTTGTCTCAGTATGTTCTCATAGTGGGTCTGTATTGTCCATGTTCTCTCTCAGTCTGTTCTCATAGTGGGTCTGTATTTTCCATGATTTGTCTCAATGTGTTCTCATAGTGGGTCTGTATTGTCCATGTTTTGTCTCAGTATGTTCTCAAAGTGGGTCGGTATTGTCCATGTTTTGTCTCAATGTGTTCTCATAGTGGGTGTGTATTGTCCAAGTTCTGTCTCAGAGTGTTCTCATAGTGAATGTGTATTATCCATGTTTTGTCTCAGTGTGTTCTCATAGTGTCTGTATTGTCCATGTTTTGTCTCAGGGTGATCTCATAGTGGGTCTGTATTGTGCATGTTTTGTCTCAATGTGATCTCAGAGTGGGTCTGTATTGTCCATTTTCTGTCTCAGTGTGTTCTCATAGTGAGTCTGTATTGTCCATGTTTTCTCTCAGTGTGATCTCATACTGGGTCTGTATTGTTCATGTTTTGTCTCAGTGTGTTGTAATAATGGGTCTGTATTGTCCATGTTTTTTTTCTCAGTATGTTCTCATAGTGAGTCAGTATTGTCCATGTTTTGTCTCAGTGTGTTCTCATAGTGGGTCTGTATTGTCCATGTTTTGTCTCAGTGGGTTCTCATAGTGAGTTTGTATTGTCCAGGTTTTGGCTCAGTGTGTTCTCATGGTGAATCTGTATTGTCCATTTTCTGTCTAAGTGTGTTCTCATAGTGAGTCTATATTGTCCATGTTTTGTCTCTGTGTGTTCTCATAGTGAGTCTGTATTGTCCATGTTTTGTCTCAGTGTGTTCTCATGGTGAATCTGTATTGTCCATTTCCTGTGTAAGTGTGTTCTCATAGTGAGTCTGTATTGTCCATGTTTTGTCTCAGTGTGTTCCCATAGTGAGTCTATATTGTCCAAGTTTTGTCTCAGTGTGTTCTCATAGTAGGTCTGTATTGTCCATGTTTTGTCTCAGTGTGTTCTCATAGTGAGTCTGTATTATACTTGTTTTGTCTCAGTGTGTTCCCATAGTGAGTCTGTATTGTCAATGTTTTGTCTCAGTGTGTTCTCATAGTTTGTATTGTCCATGATTTGTCTCAGTGTGATCTCATAGTGAGTCTGTTTTGTTCATGTTTTATCTCAGTGTGTTCTCATGGTGAATCTGTATTGTCCATTTTCTTAGTGTGTTCTCATAGTGAGAGTCTATGTTTTGTCCATGTTTTTTTCTCAGTGTGTTCTCATAGTGAGTCTGTATTGTCCATGTTTTGTCTCAGTGTGTTCATGGTGAATCATTGTCCATTTCAGGTGAGTCTGTATTGTCCATGTTTTGTCTCAGTGTGTTTGTCTATATTGTCCATGTTTTTGTCTCAGTGTGTTCTCATAGTGGGTCTGTATTGTCCATGTTTGTCTCAGTGAGTCTGTATTGTCCATGTTTTGTCTCATTGTCCATGTTTTTTGTTCTCAGTGTGTTTTTGTCATGGTGAATCTGTATTGTTCATGTTTTGTCTCAGTGTATTCTCTTAGTGAGGCTGTCCATTTTTGTTGTCCATCTTTTGTCTCAGTGTGTTCTCATAGTGAGTTATATTGTTTTGTCTGATCTGTCTCAGTGTGTTGTCATTTTTCTGTCTCTGTAGTGTGGTGATGTATTGTCGATTTTCAGTCTCAGTGTGTTCTGTGTCTATGTTTTTGGTGAGTCTATATTGTCCATCTCTATTGTTCATGTTCTGTCTCAGTGTGTTCTCATATTGTGGGTCTGTATTGTCCATGTTTTGTCTCAGTAAGTTCTCAGCGTGTGAGTCTGTGTTTGTCCCAGTGTGTTTTTTGCTCAGTGTTTTTCTCTGTGTGGTGAGTCTGTATTGTCAAGGTTTTTTCCTGTCTAAGTGTGTTCTCAGTGAGTCTGTATTGTCCACAAATTATTTTTGTCTCAGTGTGTTCTCATATTGTCCATGAGTCTGTTTTGTCAATGTTTTGTCTCAGTGTGTTCTCATGGTGAATCTTTACTGTCCATTTCCTGTCTAAGTGTGTTCTCATAGTGAGTCTGTATTGTCCATGTTTTGTCTCAGTGTGTGATCCCATAGTGAGTCTGTATTGTCCATGTTTTGTCTCAGTGTGATCTCATAGTGGGTCTGTATGTGTCCATGTTTTGTTCTCAGTGTTGTCCATGTTTTTGAGTCTTGTTGTAGTCATGTTTTGTCCATGTCAGTGTGATCTCATAGTGAGTCTTTATTGTTCATGTTTTTATCTCAGTGTGTTCTATAATTGTCATGTCTGTCTCAGTGTGTCCATGTTCTGTCTCAGTGTGTTCTCATAGTGAGTATTGTATGTTTTGTCCATGTTTTTAGTGAGTCTGTATTGTCCATGTTTGTTCTCAGTGTGTTCTCTTAGTGGGTCTGTATTGTCCATGTTTTTGTCTCAGTGTGTTCTCATAGTGAGTCTGTATTGTCCAGGTTTTGGCTCAATGTGTTCTCATGGTGAATCTGTATTGTCCATTTTCTGTCTAAGTGTGTTCTCATAGTGAGTCTATATTGTCCATGTTTTGTCTCAGTGTGTTCTCATAGTGAGTCTGTATTGTCCATGTTTTGTCTCAGTGTGTTCTCCTAGTGAATCTGTATTGTCCATTTCCTGTCTAAGTGTGTTCTCATAGTGAGTCTGTATTGTCCATGTTTTGTCTCAGTGTGTTCCCATAGTGAGTCTATATTGTCCATGTTTTGTCTCAGTGTGTTCTCATAGTGGGTCTGTATTGTCCATGTTTTGTCTCAGTGTGTTCTCATAGTGAGTCTGTATTGTCCATGTTTTGTCTGATTGTGTGTTCATAGTTTTGTATTGTCCATGTTTGTCTCAGTGTGATCTCATTGTGGGTCTGTATTGTCCATGTTTTGTCTCAGTGTGTTCTCATAGTGAGTCTGTATTGTTCATGTTTTATCTCAGTGTGTTCTCATAGTGAATCTGTATTGTCCATTTTCTGTCTCAGTGTGTTCTCATAGTGAGTCTATATTGTCCATGTTTTGTCTCAGTGTGTTCTCATAGTGAGTCTGTATTGTCCATGTTTTGTCTCAGTGTTTTCTCATGGTGAATCTGTATTGTCCTGTCTAGTTGTATTTCCTCAGTGTCTTTTTCCATGTGCTCAGTGTGTCTCAGTGTGTTCTCATAGTGAGTCTGTATTGTCCATGTTTTGTCTCGTGTGTGTTCTCATAGTGAGTCTGTATTGTCCATGTTTGTCTCAGTGTGTTCTCAGTGGGTCTTTATTGTCCATGTTTTGTCTCAGTGTTTTCTCATAGTGAGTCTGTATTGTCCATGTTTTTGTCTCAGTGTGTTCTCCATAGTGAGTCTGTATTGTCCATGTTTTGTCTCAGTGTGTTCTCATAGTGAGTCTGTATTGTCCATGTTTTGTCTCAGTGTGTTCTCATAGTTGGTCTCTGTATTGTCCATGTTTTGTCTCAGTGTGTTCTCATAGTGAGTCTGTATTGTCCATGTTTTGTCTCAGTGTGTTCTCATAGTGGGTCTGTATTGTCCATGTTTTGTCTCAGTGTGTTCTCATAGTGGGTCTGTATTGTCCATGTTTTGTCTCAGTGTGTTCTCATAGTGGGTCTGTATTGTCCATGTTTTGTCTCAGTGTGTTCTCATAGTGAGTCTGTATTGTTCATGTTTTATCTCAGTGTGTTCTCATAGTGAGTCTGTATTATCCATGTTTTTGTCTCAGTGTGTTCTCATAGTGAGTCTGTATTGTCCATGTTTTGTCTCAGTGTGATCTCATAGTGAGTCTGTATTGTCCATGTTTTGTCTCAGTGTGTTCTCATAGTGGGTCTGTATTGTCCATGTTTTGTCTCAGTGTGTTCTCATAGTGGGTCTGTATTGTCCATGTTTTGTCTCAGTGTGTTCTCATAGTGAGTCTGTATTGTCCATGTTTTGTCTCAGTGTGTTCTCATAGTGGGTCTGTATTGTCCATGTTTTGTCTCAGTGTGTTCTCATAGTGGGTCTGTATTGTCCATGTTTTGTCTCAGTGTGTTCTCATAGTGGGTCTGTATTGTCCATGTTTTGTCTCAGTGTGTTCTCATTGTATTGTCCATGTTTTGTCTATTGTGTGTGTTCTCATTGTGAGTCTGTTTTTGTCCATGTTTTGTCTTTTGTTCCATGGTGGGTCTGTATTGTCCAGTTCTGTCTCAGTGTGTTCTCATAGTGAGTCTGTATTATCCATGTTTTGTCTCAGTGTGTTCTCATAGTGTCTGTATTGTCCATGTTTTGTCTCAGTGTGTTCTCATAGTGGGTCTGTATTGTCCATGTTTTGTCTCAGTGTGTTCTCATGGTGGGTCTGTATTGTCCATTTTCTGTCTCAGTGTGTTCTCATAGTGAGTCTGTATTGTCCATGTTTTGTCTCAGTGTGTTCTCATAGTGAGTCTGTATTGTCCATGTTTGTCTCAGTGTGTTCTCATAGTGAGTCTGTATTGTCCATTTTTTTTTTGTCTCAGTATGTTCTCATAGTGAGTCAGTATTGTCCATGTTTTGTCTCATGTGTTTCTTTGGGTCTGTATTGTCCATGTTTTGTCTCAGTGGGTTCTCATAGTGAGTTTGTATTGTCCAGGTTTTGGCTCAGTGTGTTCTCATGGTGAATCTGTATTGTCCATTTTCTGTCTAAGTGTGTTCTCATAGTGAGTCTATATTGTCCATGTTTTGTCTCTGTGTGTTCTCATAGTGAGTCTGTATTGTCCATGTTTTGTCTCAGTGTGTTCTCATGGTGAATCTGTATTGTCCATTTCCTGTCTAAGTGTGTTCTCATAGTGAGTCTGTATTGTCCATGTTTTGTCTCAGTGTGTTCCCATAGTGAGTCTATATTGTCCATGTTTTGTCTCAGTGTGTTCTCATAGTAGGTCTGTATTGTCCATGTTTTGTCTCAGTGTGTTCTCATAGTGAGTCTGTATTATACTTGTTTTGTCTCAGTGTGTTCCCATAGTGAGTCTGTATTGTCAATGTTTTGTCTCAGTGTGTTCTCATAGTTTGTATTGTCCATGATTTGTCTCAGTGTGATCTCATAGTGAGTCTGTTTTGTTCATGTTTTATCTCAGTGTGTTCTCATGGTGAATCTGTATTGTCCATTTTCTTAGTGTGTTCTCATAGTGAGTCTATATTGTCCATGTTTTTTCTCAGTGTGTTCTCATAGTGAGTCTGTATTGTCCATGTTTTGTCTCAGTGTGTTCACATGGTGAATCTGTATTGTCCATTTCCAGTCTAAGTGTGTTCTCATAGTGAGTCTGTATTGTCCATGTTTTGTCTCAGTGTGTTCCCAAAGTGAGTCTATATTGTCCATGTTTTGTCTCAGTGTGTTCTCATAGTGGGTCTGTATTGTCCATGTTTGTCTCAGTGTGTTCTCATAGTGAGTCTGTATTATCCATGTTTTGTCTCCGTATTGTCCATTTTTTGTCTCAGTGTGTTGTCATGGTGAATCTGTATTGTTCATGTTTTGTCTCAGTGTATTCTCTTAGTGAGGCTGTATTGTCCATCTTTTGTCTCACTGTGTTCTCATAGTGAGTTATATTGTACAAGTTCTGTCTCAGTGTGTTGTCATAGTGGGTATGTATTGTCGATGTTCAGTCTCAGTGTGTTCTCATGGTGAATCTCTATTGTCCATGTTCTGTCTCAGTGTGTTCTCATAGTGGGTCTGTATTGTCCATGTTTTGTCTCAGTAAGTTCTCATAGTGAGTCTGTGTTGTCCATGTTTTTGCTCAGTGTGTTCTCATGGTGAGTCTGTATTGTCCATTTCCTGTCTAAGTGTGTTCTCATAGTGAGTCTGTATTGTCCATGTTTTGTCTCAGTGTGTTCTCATAGTGAGTCTGTATTGTCCATGTTTTGTCTCAGTGTGTTCTCATGGTGAATCTGTACTGTCCATTTCCTGTCTAAGTGTGTTCTCATAGTGAGTCTGTATTGTCCATGTTTTGTCTCAGTGTGTTCCCATAGTGAGTCTGTATTGTCCATGTTTTGTCTCAGTGTGATCTCATAGTGGGTCTGTATTGTCCATGTTTTGTCTCAGTGTGATCTCATAGTGGGTCTATATTGTCCATGTGTTGTCTCACTGTGTTCTCATAGTGAGTTATATTGTCCATGTTCTGTTTCAGTGTGTTGTCATAGTGGGTATGTATAGTCCATGTTCAGTCTCAGTGTGTTCTCATGGTGAGTCTGTATTGTCCATGTCCTGTTACAGTGTGTTCTCATAGTGTGTCTGTATTGTCCATGTTTTGTCTCAGTGTGTTCTCATAGTGAGTCTGTTTTGTTTATGTTTCATCTCATTCTGTTCTCATAGTGAGTCTGTATTGTCCATGTTTTGTCTCAGCTTGTTCTCATAGTGAGTCTGTATTGTCCATGTTTTGTCTCAGTGTGTTCTCATAGTGAGTCTGTATTGTCCATGTTTTGTCTCAGTGTGTTCTCATAGTGGGTCTGTATTGTCTTTTTTGTCCAGTGTGTTCTGATAGTGAGTCTGAATTGTCAAGGTTTTGGCTCAGTGTGTTCTCATGGTGAATCTGTATTGTCCATTTTCTGTCTAAGTGTGTTCTCATAGTGAGTCTGTATTGTCCATGTTTTGTCTCAGTGTGTTCTCATAGTGAGTCTGTATTGTCCATGTTTTGTCTCAGTGTGTTCTCATGGTGAATCTGTATTGTCCATTTCCTGTCTATGTGTGTTCTCATAGTGAGTCTGTTTTGTCCATGTTTTGTCTCAGTATGTTCTCAAAGTGGGTCTGTATTGTCCATGTTCTGTCTCAGTCTGTTTTCATAGTGGGTCTGTATTTACCATGTTTTGTCTCAATGTGTTCTCATAGTGGGTCTGTATTGTCCATGTTTTGTCTCAGTGTGTTCTCATAGTGAGTCTGAATTGTCAAGGTTTTGGCTCAGTGTGTTCTCATGGTGAATCTGTATTGTCCATTTTCTGTCTAAGTGTGTTCTCATAGTGAGTCTGTATTGTCCATGTTTTGTCTCAGTGTGTTCTCATAGTGAGTCTGTATTGTCCATGTTCTGTCTCAGCATGTTCTCATAGTGAGTCTGTATTGTCCATGTTTTGTCTCAGTGTGTTCTCATAGTGAGTCTGTATTGTCCATGTTTTGTCTCAATGTGTTCTCATAGTGGTCTGTATTGTCCATGATTTGTCTCAGTGTGTTCTCATAGTGAGTCTGTATTGTCCAGGTTTTGGCTCAGTGTGTTCTCATGGTGAATCTGTATTGTCCATTTTCTGTCTAAGTGTGTTCTCATAGTGAGTCTATATTGTCCATGTTTTGTCTCAGTGTGTTCTCATAGTGAGTCTGTATTGTCCATGTTTTGTCTCAGTGTGTTCTCATGGTGAATCTGTATTGTCCATTTCCTGTCTAAGTGTGTTCTCATAGTGAGTCTGTATTGTCCATGTTTTTGTCTCAGGGTGTTCTGTATTGTCCATGTTTTTTGTGAGTCTATATTGTCCATGTTTTGTCTCAGTATGTTCTCATAGTGGATCTGTATTGTCCATGTTCTGTCTCAGTGTGTTCTCATAGTGTATTATCTGTATTGATCTCATGTTTTGTATTCATGTTTTGTCTCAGTGTGTTGTAATAGTGAGTCTGTATTGTCCATGTTTTGTCTCAGTGTGTTCTCATAGGTGTATTGTCCATGTTTTGTCTCAGTGTGTCTCATGTTTTTTGTTCATGTTTTTTCTCAGTGTGTTCTCATGGTCTGTATTGTCCATTTTTTTCTTAGTGTGTTCTCATAGTGAGTCTATATTGTCCATGTTTTGTCTCAGTGTGTTCTCATAGTGAGTCTGTATTGTCCATGTTTTGTCTCAGTTTGTCTCAGTGTCAGCATGTTCTCATATAGTGAGTCTGTATTGTCCATGTTTTGTCTCAGTGTGTTCTCATAGTGAGTCTGTATTGTCCATGTTTTGTCTCAGTGTGTTCTCATAGTGGGTCTGTATTGTCCATGTTTTTGTCTCAGTGTGTCATGTTTTCTCTCAGTGTGAATAATGGGTCTGTATTGTCCATGTTTTTGTCTCAGTGTGTTGTAATAGTGGGTCTGTATTGTCCATGTTTTTTTTTTTGTCTCAGGTGTGTCCATGTTTTTCTCAGTGTGTTGTCATGTATTGTATTGTCCATGTTTTGTCTCAGTGTGTTCTCATAGTGAGGTTGTATTGTCCATGTTTTGTCTCACTGTGTTCTCATAGTGAGTTATATTGTCCAAGTTCTGTCTCAGTGTGTTGTCATAGTGGGTATGTATTGTCCATGTTCAGGCTCAGTGTGTTTTCATGGTGAGTCTGTATTGTCCATGTTCTGTCACAGTGTGTTCTCATATTAGGTCTGTATTGTCCACATTTTGTCTCAGTGTGTTCTCATAGTGAGTCTGTATTGTCCATGTCCTGTTACAGTGTGTTCTCATAGTCAGTCTGTATTGTCCATGTTTTGTCTCAGTGTGTTCTCATAGTGAGTCTGTATTGTCCATGTTTTGTCTCATTGTGTTCTCATAGTGAGTCTGGATTGTCATTGTTTTCTCTCAGTGTGTTCTCATAGTGGGTCTGTATTGTCCATGTTTTGTCTCAGTGTGTTCTCATAGTGGGTCTGTATTGTCCATGTTTTGTCTCAGTGTGTTCTCATAGTGAGTCTGTATTGTCCATGTTTTGGCTCAGTGTGTTCTCATGATGAGTCTGTATTGTCCATTTCTTGTCTCAGTGTGTTCTCATAGTGAGTCTGTATTGTCCATGTTTTGTCTCAGTGTGTTCTCATAGTGAGTCTGTATTGTCCATGTTTTGTCTCAGTGTGTTCTCATAGTGGGTCTGTATTGTCCATGTTTGTCTCAGTGTGTTCTCATAGTGGGTCTGTATTGTCCATGTTTTGTCTCAGTGTGTTCTGGATAGTGAGTCTGAATTGTCCATGTTTTGCTCAGTGTGTTGTCATGGTGAATCTGTATTGTCCATTTTCTGTCTAAGTGTGTTCTCATAGTGAGTCTGTATTGTCCATGTTTTGTCTCAGTGTGTTCTCATAGTGAGTCTGTATTGTCCATGTTTTGTCTCAGTGTGTTCTCATAATCTGTATTGTCATTCCCAGGTCTGTGGGTGTTCTCATAGTGAGTCTGTTTTGTCCATGTTTTGTCTCGTATGTTCTCAAAGTGGGTCTGTATTGTCCATGTTCTGTCTCAGTCTGTTCTCATAGTGGGTCTGTATTTTCCATGTTTTTGTCTCAATGTTCTCATAGTGGGTCTTTATTGTCCATGTTTTGTCTCAGTGTGTTCTCATGGTGAGTCTGTATTGTATTGTCCAGTGTGTTTTATAGTGAGTCTGTTTATTGTCCATGTTCTGTCTCAGCATGTTCTCATAATGAGTCTGTATTGTCCATGTTTTGTCTCATGTTTTCCATAGTGAGTCTGTATTGTCCATGTTTTGTCTCAGTGTGTTCTTAGTGGGGTCTGTATTGTCCATGTTTTGTCTCAGCGTGTTCTCATAATGAGTCTGTATTGTCCAGGTTTTGGCTCAATGTGTTCTCATGGTGAATCTTATTGTCCATTTTCTGTCTAAGTGTGTTCTCATAGTGAGTCTGTATTGTCCATGTTTTGTCTCAGTGTGTTCTCATAGTGAGTCTGTATTGTCCATGTTTTGTCTCAGTGTGTTCTCATGGCGAATCTGTATTGTCCATTTCCTGTCTAAGTGTGTTCTCATAATGAGTCTGTATTGTCCATGTTTTGTCTCAGTGTGTTCTCATAGTGAGTCTATATTGTCCATGTTTTGTCTCAGTGTGTTCTCATAGTGGGTCTGTATTGTCCATGTTTTGTCTCAGTGTGTTCTCATAGTGAGTCTGTATTATCCATGTTTTGTCTCAGTGTGTTCCCATAGTGAGTCTGTATTGTCAATGTTTTGTCTCATTGTGTTCTCATAGTTTGTATTGTCCATGTTTTGTCTCAGTGTGATCTCATTGTTTGTCTGTATTGTCCATGTTTTGTCTCAGTGTGTTCTCATAGTGAGTCTGTATTGTCCATGTTTTATCTCAGTGTGTTCTCATCGTGAATCTGTATTGTCCATTTTCTGTCTAAGTGTGTTCTCATAGTGAGTCTATATTGTCCATGTTTTGTCTCAGTGTGTTCTCATAGTGAGTCTGTATTGTCCATGTTTTTGTCTCAGTGTGTTCTCTCATGGTGAATCTGTATTTCCATTTTGTCTAAGTGTGTTTCATAATGAGTCTGTATTTTCCATGTTTTGTCTCAGTGTGTTCCATAGTGAGTCTGTATTGTCATGTTTTGTCTCAGTGTGTTCTCATAGTGGGTCTGTATTGTCCATGTTTGTCTCAGTGTGTTCTCATAGTGAGTCTGTATTATCCATGTTTTGTCTCAGTGTGTTCCCATAGTGAGTCTGTATTGTCCATGTTTTGTATCAGTGTGTTCTCATAGTGAGTCTGTATTGTCCAAATTTTTTTTCTCTCAGTGTGATCTCAACAGTTGGTCTGTATGGTCCATTTTTTTGTCTCAGTATGTTTCTCATGTCGTGGGTCTGTATTGTCCATGTTCTGTCTCAGTCTGTTCTCATATTGGGTCTGTATTTTCCATGTTTTTGTCTCAGTGTGTTCTCATAGTGGGTCTGTATTGTCATGTGTTGTCTCATTATGTTCTCAAAGTGGGTCTGTATTGTCCATGTTTTGTCTCAAATGTTTCTCATAGTGGGTCTGTATTGTCCACGTTCTGTCTCAGAGTGTTCTCATAGTGAGTGTGTATTATCCATGTTTTGTCTCAGTGTGTTCTCATAGCGTCTGTATTGTCCATGTTTTGTCTCAGGGTGATCTCATAGTGGGTCTGTATTGTGCATGTTTTGTCCTTTAATGTGATCTCATAGTGGGTCTGTATTGTCCATGTTTTATCAGTATGTTTCTAATAGTGGGTCTGTATTGTCCATGTTCTGTCTCAGTGTGTTCTCATAGTGAGTCTGTATTGTATGTTTTCTCTCAGTGTGATGATCTCATAGTGGGTCTGTATTGTCTTATGTTTTGTCTCAGTGTGTTGTAATAATGGGTCTGTATTGTCCATGTTTTTCTCAGGGATCTCATGGTGAGTCGTTTTCCATGTTCTGTCACAGTGTTTCCTAGTAGGTCTGCATTCCATTTTTTTCTCAGTGTTCCATAGTGAGTCGTAATCCATGTTTTTTCCCGTTTCAGTTTTGGGGTTCTCATGTAGTCTGATTGTCCCCATGTTTTGGGCTTTTTAGTTTTTGTTTCATAGTGGTCTGTTTTTTTTTTTTTTTTTTTTAAAAAAAATTTATCCATGTTTTGTCTCAAAATTTTTTGTTCTTTTTTAATAGTGAGTCTGTATTGTTTTAATGTTTTTTTTGTTTTCAAATGTTTTTTTCTCTTTTTGGTTTTGGTCTGTATTGTCCATGTTTTG
>CM056196.1:161682832-161750332 GCA_029692085.1 Gymnothorax javanicus
ATCCTCCTTCATTGAGTTTTAATGTATTTATCACAAAACGTGCTGTATAGAAGCACAATTTTGTTAAAGGTTGGCTCATCTGGGCTGTATTTGCGACTTGAATATGATGAGGAAAGTGCTTCGATTGAACACAACATATGATCCACTATATCCAATATATGATTTGTTTTCCAGACAAATGCCTTCAATGATTCCAACATACCAGTCATCATCATATATGGCAGCAACATACTGCCCCGACCTTGAAGTTGGTGCTCTGTACTTATTTCTGGAAATGAAAGTAAGAAAAATTGCGGTGAAATTTCCCACGCAAATAGCGCATTATTCTCATATTAACTGGAAGAATTTTCTAAGAAGGAAACAAGACACCACTATAATGTTTGGATATATTGTGCACTAATATTCCTTCTAGAACATACCAAAGATTGGGCCCCTATTGTTTGTCAGCACTGTTATAGCATGGCAAATTAGGCCTATTTTGGCCAAAAATACAACTTTAAAACCAAATATTTTCCCATTTACATAACATCTGATTTACTTTTGTATCCTACATACAAGAAAACTATTTAATTATTCCCTATACAACTAATTAGAGTTGTAGCTACTCATTAAAAGGGTCAGATGGGTACTTAAAAACTGGCATTTTTCGTTTGCGATCGTGTTTTTTTCCATTTTTGGCTCCTCCTAGGTACCTAAGGTCACCTTCTAGCAGGTCTTATGCTACGTTTCCCTGCTGTCTGGGTACAGGAGAGTCACTCCAGAAGAAATTATAGAGCTGGCTTGAATACTTCAGCTGCAGCAGAGCTCTGAAAACGGCTCAGAAATTTAGACGCTTTTCCCAAGGGGTACCCCCCACCACTTGCAGGGGCCATAAATCGTGAACTACTGACGAGGGGAACCTAATACTTCGCAAAGCCTCCTTAGAATAGTTGATTTACATACGGGTGGAGTTTGAAGAAAATCTGAGATGGTCGAGCTGGGACCCTTGCCTGACTTGGCATGGAATGACCCATAAGCTACTGATTAAGGCAATGCGGGACTAATGAGGGGGACAGAGAGAGAGAGAGGGAGTGAGAGAGGGGAAAGAGAGAGAGGGAGTGAGGGAGGGGGAGAGAGAGAGAGTGAGGGAGTGAAGGGGTGAGAGAGAAAGAGAGAAGGAGTGAGGTGAGGGAGGGGGAGAGAGAGAGAGTGAGGGAGTGAAGGGGGGAGAGAGAAAAGGGGGGGGAGAGAGAGAGAGCATTAGGAGAAAGAGTTGGGAACGAACAGTCAGATTAAAAAAGAGCACTGAAACCATGAGCTCATTTCACAAAGTAGGATTACAGAGTTAACTAGATAACTCCAAGTTTAACTCATAGAAGCCATTGAACCACAGTCCAAGGGACAGTTGACTGAACGTGGCAGGCTCCACACAGTGCAGTTATCCTGTTAACTCAGCAATCCTGCTCTGTGATTCACCCCTATACCAACTCAGATCAGTCAAGGACCCGAGAGTTTGCTATCACAACTGTTAGGATTCCCGAGATATAACCCAAACCCCAACCCTAACAAAGCTCACCTCATTCAACAGTTAGAGCAGGGCTGCCCAACCCTGTTCCTGGAGATCTACCATCCTGTAGGTTTTCACTCCAACCCTAACAAAGCTCACCTCATTCAACAGCTAGAGCAGGGCTGCACAACCCTGTTCCTGGAGATCTACCATCCTGTAGGTTTTCACTCCAAACCTAACAAAGCTCACCTCATTCAACAGCTAGAGCAGGGCTGCCCAACCCTGTTCCTGGAGATGTACCATCCTGTAGGTTTTCACTCCAACCCTAACAAAGCTCACTTCATTCAACAGCAAGAGCAGGGCTGCCCAACCCTGTTCCGAGAGATCTAGCATCCTGTAGGTTTTCACTCCAACCCTAACAAATCACACTTCATTCAACAGTTAGAGCAGGGCTGCCCAACCCTGTTCCTGGAGATCTACCATCCTGTAGGTTTACACTCCAACCCTAACAAAGCACACCTCATTCAACAGCTACAGCAAGGCTGCCCAACCCTGTTCCTGGAACTCTACCATCCTGTAGGTTTACACTCCAACCCGAACAAATCACACCTCATTCACCAGCTAGAGCAGGGCTGCCCAACACTGTTCCTGGAGATGTACCATCCTGTAGGTTTTCACTCCAACCCTAACAAAGCTCACCTAATTCAACAGCTAGAGCAGGGCTGTCCAACCCTGTTCCTGGAGATCTACCATCCTGTAGGTTTACACTCCAACCCTAACAAAGCTCACCTCATTCAACAGCTAGAGCACGGCTACACAACCCTGTTCCTGGAGATCTAGCAACCTGTAGGTTTTCACTCCAACCCTAACAAAGCTCACCTCATTCAACAGCTAGAGCAGGGCTGCCCAGCCCTGTTCCTGGAGATCTACCATCCTGTAGGTTTTCAATGCAACCCTAACAAAGCTCACACCTCATTCAACAGCGAGAGCAGGGCTGCCCAACCCTGTTAAGATCAACCATCCTGTAGGTTTTTCACTAACAAATCACACCTCATTCACCAGCTAGAGCAGGGCTGCCCAACCCTGTTCCTGGAGATCTAGCATCCTGTAGGTTTTCACTCCAACCCTAACAAAGCTCACCTCATTCAACAGCTAGAGCAGGACTGCCCAACCCTGTTCCTGGAGGTCTACCATCCTGTAGGTTTACACTCCAACCCTAACAAAGCTCACCTAATTCAACAGCTAGAGTAGGGCTGCCCAACCCTGTTCCTGGAGATCTACCATCCTGTAGGTTTACACTCCAACCCTAACAAAGCTCACCTCATTCAACAGCTAGAGCAGGGCTGCACAACCCTGTTCCTGGAGATCTACCATCCTGTAGGTTTTCACTCCAACCCTAACAAAGCACACCTCATTCAACAGCTAGGGCAGGACTGCCCAACCCTGTTCCTGGAGATGTACCATCCTGTAGGTTTACACTCCAACCCTAACAAAGCTCACCTCATTCAACAGCTAGAGCAGGGCTGCCCAACACTGTTCCTGGAGATGTACCATCCTGTAGGTTTACACTCCAACCCTAACAAAGCTCACCTCATTCAACAGCTAGAGCACGGCTGCCCAATCCTGTTCCTGGAGATCTACCATCCTGTAGGTTTTCACTCCAACCCTAAAAAATCACACCTCATTCAACAGCTAGAGCAGGGCTGCCCAACCCTGTTCCTGGAGATGTACCATCCTGTAGGTTTTCACTCCAACCCTAACAAAGCTCACCTAATTCAACAGCTAGAGCAGGGCTGCCCAACCCTGTTCCTGGAGATCTACCATCCTGTAGGTTTTCACTCCAACCCTAACAAAGCTCACCTCATTCAACAGCTAGAGCACGGCTGCCTAACCCTGTTCCCGGAAATCTACCATCCAGTACACCATTGGGAAACAACATTGGCCAAGCCCAAATTAGTAAATATTAATCATTCAAACATCTTAACAAATATTTAATCTGAGAATTAGCAAGAATTAGACAAATGCTTCTCTAAGACCATCTGTACCATAACTTGCTTGTTAACTTTTTCCGTAATTAACTGTCGGGGAAAAAGCAAAAAGCTGCTACACTCCGAGATGTCGGTTATTGGTTTGGAGAACTGGTGAATATTGGAGAAAAGCTTGCTTCTCACAACCATCTGACGTTTGCAACAGTTATTTCAATAAAAAGCTGTTTCAAATTTACCCACAAGGCTTAAACATAGAGATCAAAGGGAAATTCTATCCCAAACAAAGTTGCTAAATCTGTTCGTTTAAATCTTGCAAATTTCTCGACCAAAGATTTGCTGTTAACACCATTTAAAAGCTGCACTATTTGCCAGTTTGGGCCTGGCCTATTTTTTGCCAAGGATGGTAGGATTTCACTCAAAATTTTAACAAAATACACAGCATTTAACAGCAAGAGATCAAATACGATGTTAATTAGTAGAATCAAACATTCCAGAATATGAGCGCATTGCACATTGTGATTCCTCATCCTCCAAGGCTTCTGTAAAAGGCCAAGTTCTAATTAAAGACCTGTAAACCGGTGGAGTCGGTGTTCAGTTGCTGTTCTCACTTTAACGTATTAATGGTGGCAGGCGAGCAAACATTCTTACTTCCACACCCAGTAAGAACAATATGAGCTTCAGGCAAACACACACTGCCCCAGGAACATGACAACACCAGAACACCAGTCAGCCCAAGAGCTGAGCTCCAATCGCATCGCAAATAATTGCCTGAGCATAAACAGTGACAGAGTTTCAACAGGCAAAAGTGACTGCTTGACAGCAAAACATAAATTCAGATGAATGCTAACACTGCCCCCCACATAAAGTGAATTAAAAAATTCATATAAATATTCACCAAACAGCACAGTATCCCTACAGTGGACTGATAACCGATTTAACAGCTGGTTGAAGATCAGCTCTCAGTTCCATCTCTGACCTTTTAAACGCAAAAACGAGCAAAACATTTTTATTAGCTAAACGAACAGAGCACATGTGTCTCTGTAATTTGTGTCTGTGTTTCAGCACAGGCTGTAGTACTCACTGTGGTCACTATAGAAGATCATTACAGGAGTGAGTTCCTGTCTGTGTTTAAGCACAGGCTGAAGTACTCACTGTGGACCCTATAGAAGATCATTACAGGAGTGAGTTCCTGTCTGTGTTTAAGCACAGGGTGTAGTACTCACTGTGGGCCCTTTAGAACATCATTACAGGAATGAGATCCTGTCTATGTTTAAAGCACAGGCTGTAGTACTCACTGTGGCCCCTACAGAACATCATTACAGGAGTGAGTTCCTGTCTGTGTTTAAGCACAGGCTGTAGTACTCACTGTGGGCCCTATAGAAGATCATTACAGGAGTGAGTTCCTGTCTGTGTTTAAGCACAGGCTGTAGTACTCACTGTGGGCCCTGCAGAACGTCATTACAGGAGTGAGTTCCTGTCTGTGTTCAAGCACAGGCTGTAGTACTCACTGTGGGCTCTATAGAAGATCATTACAGGAGTGAGTTCCTGCCTGTGTTTAAGCACGGGCTGTAGTTCTCACTGTGGGCCCTATAGAAGATAATTACAGGAGTGAGTTCCTGTCTTTGTTTAAGCACAGCTGTACTACTCACTGTGGGCCCATACAGAACATCATTACAGGAGTGAGTTCCTGTCTATGTTTAAGCACAGGCTGTAGTTCTCACTGTGGGCCCTATAGAAGATCATTACAGGAGTGAGTTCCTGTCTGTGTTTCAGCACAGGCTGTAGTACTCACTGTGGTCCCTACAGAAGATCATTACAGGAGAGAGTTCCTGTCTGTGTTTAAGCACAGGCTGTAGTACTCACTGTGGGCCCTATAAAAGATCATTACAGGAGTGAGTTCCTGTCTGTGTTTCAGCACAGGCTGTAGTTCTCACTGTGGGCCCTATAGAAGATCATTACAGGAGTGAGTTGCTGTCTGTGTTTAAGCACAGGCTGTAGTACTCACTGTGGGCCCTATAGAAGATCATTACAGGAGTGAGTTCCTGTCTGTGTTTAAGCACAGGCTGTAGTACTCACTGTGGGCCCTATAAAAGATCATTACAGGAGTGAGTTCCTGTCTGTGTTTAAGCACAGGCTGTAGTACTCACTGTGGGCCCTATAAAAGATCATTACAGGAGTGAGTTCCTGTCTGTGTTTAAGCACAGGCTGTAGTTCTCACTGGGGCCTATAGAAAGATCATTACAGGAGTGAGTTCCTGTCTGTGTTTAAGTTCACAGTGTTTAAGCACAGGCTGTAGTACTCACTGTGGGCCCTATAAAAGATCATTACAGGAGTGAGTTCCTGTCTGTGTTTAAGCACAGGCTGTAGTACTCACTGTGGGTCCTATAGAAGATCATTACAGGAGTGAGTTCCTGTCTGTGTTTCAGCACAGGCTGTAGTACTCACTGTGGGCCCTATAGAAGATCATTACAGGTGTGAGTTCCTGTCTGTGTTTAAGCACAGGCTGTAGTACTCACTGTGGGCCCTATAAAAGATCATTACAGGAGTGAGTTCCTGTCTGTGTTTAAGCACAGGCTGTAGTACTCACTGTGGGCCCTATAGAAGATCATTACAGGAGTGAGTTCCTGTCTGTGTTTAAGCACAGGCTGTAGTACTCACTGTGGGCCCTATAGAAGATCATTACAGGAGTGAGTTCCTGTCTGTGTTTAAGCACAGGCTGTAGTACTCACTGTGGGCCCTATAAAAGATCATTACAGGAGTGAGTTCCTGTCTGTGTTTAAGCACAGGCTGTAGTACTCACTGTGGGCCCTATAGAAGATCATTACAGGAGTGAGTTCCTGTCTGTGTTTAAGCACAGGCTGTAGTACTCACTGTGGGCCCTATAGAAGATCATTACAGGAGTGAGTTCCTGTCTGTGTTTAAGCACAGGCTGTAGTACTCACTGTGGGCCCTATAGAAGATCATTACAGGAGTGAGTTCCTGTCTGTGTTTAAGCACAGGCTGTAGTACTCACTGTGGGCCCTATAGAAGATCATTACAGGAGTGAGTTCCTGTCTGTGTTTAAGCACAGGCTGTAGTACTCACTGTGGGCCCTATAGAAGATCATTACAGGAGTGAGTTCCTGTCTGTGTTTAAGCACAGGCTGTAGTACTCACTGTGGGCCCTATAAAGATCATTACAGGAGTGAGTTCCTGTCTGTGTTTAAGCACAGGCTGTAGTACTCACTGTGGGCCTATAGAAGATCATTACAGGAGTGAGTTCCTGTCTGTGTTTAAGCACAGGCTGTAGTACTCACTGTGGGCCCTATAGAAGATCATTACAGGAGTGAGTTCCTGTCTTTGTCTGTGTTTAACTGTGGGCCCTACAGGCTGTAGTTTTAAGCACAGGCTCACTGTGGCCCTATAAAGATCATTACAGGAGTGAGTTCCTGTCTGTGTTTAAGCACAGGCTGTAGTACTCACTGTGGGCCCTATAGAACATCATTACAGGAGTGAGTTCCTGTCTGTGTTTAAGCACAGGCTGTAGTACTCACTGTGGGCCCTATAGAAGATCATTACAGGAGTGAGTTCCTGTCTGTGTTTAAGCACAGGCTGTAGTACTCACTGTGGGCCCTATAGAAGATCATTACAGGAGTGAGTTCCTGTCTGTGTTTTAAGCACAGGCTGTAGTACTCACTGTGGGCCCTATAGAAGATCATTACAGGAGTGAGTTCCTGTCTGTGTTTAAGCACAGGCTGTAGTACTCACTGTGGGCCCTATAAAAGATCATTACAGGAGTGAGTTCCTGTCTGTGTTTTAGCACAGGCTGTAGTACTCACTGTGGGCCCTATAAAGATCATTACAGGAGTGAGTTCCTGTCTGTGTTTAAGCACAGGCTGTAGTACTCACTGTGGGCCCTATAGAAGATCATTACAGGAGTGAGTTCCTGTCTGTGTTTAAGCACAGGCTGTAGTACTCACTGTGGTCCCTATAGAACATCATTACAGGAGTGAGTTCCTGTCTGTGTTTTAAGCACAGGCTGTAGTACTCACTGTGGGCCCCTATAGAAGATCATGACAGGAGTGAGTTCCTGTCTGTGTTTAAGCACAGGCTGTAGTACTCACTGTGGGCCCTATAGAAGATCATTACAGGAGTGAGTTCCTGTCTGTGTTTAAGCACAGGCTGTAGTACTCACTGTGGGCCCTATAAAAGATCATTACAGGAGTGAGTTCCTGTCTGTGTTTAAGCACAGGCTGTAGTACTCACTGTGGGCCCTATAGAAGATCATTACAGGAGTGAGTTCCTGTCTGTGTTTAAGCACAGGCTGTAGTACTCACTGTGGGCCCTATAAAAGATCATTACAGGAGTGAGTTCCTGTCTGTGTTTAAGCACAGGCTGTAGTACTCACTGTGGGCCCTATAAAAGATCATTACAGGAGTGAGTTCCTGTCTGTGTTTAAGCACAGGCTGTAGTACTCACTGTGGGCCCTATAGAAGATCATTACAGGAGTGAGTTCCTGTCTGTGTTTAAGCACAGGCTGTAGTACTCACTGTGGGCCCTATAGAAGATCATTACAGGAAGTGAGTTCCTGTCTGTGTTTAAGCACAGGCTGTAGTTCTCACTGTGGGCCCTATAAAAGATCATTACAGGAGTGAGTTCCTGTCTGTGTTTAAGCACAGGCTGTAGTTCTCACTGTGGGCCCTATAGAAGATCATTACAGGAGTGAGTTCCTGTCTGTGTTTAAGCACAGGCTGTAGTACTCACTGTGGGCCCTATAGAAGATCATTACAGGAGTGAGTTCCTGTCTGTGTTTAAGCACAGGCTGTAGTACTCACTGTGGGCCCTATAGAAGATCATTACAGGAGTGAGTTCCTGTCTGTGTTTAAGCACAGGCTGTAGTACTCACTGTGGGCCCCTATAGAAGATCATTACAGGAAGTGAGTTCCTGTCTGTGTTTAAGCACAGGCTGTAGTACTCACTGTGGGCCCTATAGAAGATCATTACAGGAGGCTGAGTTCCTGTCTGTGTTTCATTAAGCACAGGCTGGCTGTAGTACTCACTGTGGGCCCTATAGAAGATCATTACAGGAGTGAGTTCCTGTCTGTGTTTAAGCACAGGCTGTAGTACTCACTGTGGGCCCTATAGAAGATCATTACAGGAGTGAGTTCCTGTCTGTGTTTAAGCACAGGCTGTAGTACTCACTGTGGGCCTATAGAAGATCATTACAGGAGTGAGTTCCTGTCTGTGTTTAAGCACAGGCTGTAGTACTCACTGTGGGCCCTATAAAGATCATTACAGGAGTGAGTTCCTGTCTGTGTTTAAGCACAGGCTGTAGTACTCACTGTGGGCCCTATAGAAGATCATTACAGGAGTGAGTTCCTGTCTGTGTTTAGCACAGGCTGTAGTACTCACTGTGGGCCCTATAGAAGATCATTACAGGAGTGAGTTCCTGTCTGTGTTTTAAGCACAGGCTGTAGTACTCACTGTGGGCCCTATAGAAGATCATTACAGGAGTGAGTTCCTGTCTGTGTTTAAGCACAGGCTGTAGTACTCACTGTGGGCCCTATAGAAGATCATTACAGGGGTGAGTTCCTGTCTGTGTTTAAGCACAGGCTGTAGTACTCACTGTGGGCCCTATAAAAGATCATTACAGGAGTGAGTTCCTGTCTGTGTTTAAGCACAGGCTGTAGTTCTCACTGTGGGCCCTATAGAAGATCATTACAGGAGTGAGTTCCTGTCTGTGTTTAAGCACAGGCTGTAGTACTCACTGTGGGCCCTATAGAACATCATTACAGGAGTGAGTTCCTGTCTGTGTTTTAGCACAGGCTGTAGTACTCACTGTGGGCCCTGTAGAACATCAGTACAGGATTGAGTTAATGTCTGTGTTTAAGCACAGGCTGTAGTACTCACTGTGGACCCTATAGAAGATCATTACAGGAGTGAGTTCCTGTCTGCGTTAAAGCACAGGCTGTAGTACTCACTGTGGGCCCTATAGAACATCATTACAGGAGTGAGTTCCTGTCTGTGTTTAAGCACAGGCTGTAGTACTCACTGTGTTCCCTATAGAGGATCATTACAGGAGTGAGTTCCTGTCTGTGTTTAAGCACAGGCTGTAGTACTCACTGTGGGCCCTTTAGAACATCATTACAGGAGTGAGATCCTGTCTGTGTTTAAGCACAGGCTGTAGTACTCACTGTGGCCCCTATAGAACATCATTACAGGAGTGAGTTCCTGTCTGTGTTTAAGCACAGGCTGTAGTACTCACTGTGGGCCCTATAGAAGATCATTACAGGAGTGAGTTCCTGTCTGTGTTTAAGCACAGGCTGTAGTACTCACTGTGGGCCCTGCAGAACGTCATTACAGGAGTGAGTTCCTGTCTGTTTTTAAGCACAGGCTGTAGTACTCACTGTGGGCCCTATAAAAGATCATTACAGGAGTGAGTTCCTGTCTGTGTTTAAGCACAGGCTGTAGTACTCACTGTGGGCCCTATAAAAGATCATTACAGGTGTGAGTTCCTGTCTGTGTTTAAGCACAGGCTGTAGTTCTCACTGTGGGCCGTATAAAAGATCATTACAGGAGTGAGTTCCTGTCTGTGTTTAAGCACAGGCTGTAGTTCTCACTGTGGGCCCTATAAAAGATCATTACAGGAGTGAGTTCCTGTCTGTGTTTAAGCACAGGCTGTAGTACTCACTGTGGGTCCTATAGAAGATCATTACAGGAGTGAGTTCCTGTCTGTGTTTCAGCACAGGCTGTAGTACTCACTGTGGGCCCTATAGAAGATCATTACAGGAGTGAGTTCCTGTCTGTGTTTAAGCACAGGCTGTAGTTCTCACTGTGGGCCCTATAGAAGATCATTACAGGAGTGAGTTCCTGTCTGTGTTTAAGCACAGGCTGTAGTACTCACTGTGGGCCCTATAAAAGATCATTACAGGAGTGAGTTCCTGTCTGTGTTTAAGCACAGGCTGTAGTACTCACTGTGGGCCCTATAGAAGATCATTACAGGAGTGAGTTCCTGTCTGTGTTTAAGCACAGGCTGTAGTACTCACTGTGGGCCCTATAAAAGATCATTACAGGAGTTCCTGAGTTCTCTGTCTGTGTTTCCTGTCTGTGTTTAAGCACAGGCTGTAGTACTCACTGTGGGCCCTATAAAAGATCATTACAGGAGTGAGTTCCTGTCTGTGTTTAGCACAGGCTGTAGTACTCACTGTGGTTTAAGCCCTATAGAAAGATCATTACAGGAGTGAGTTCCTGTCTGTGTTTAAGCACAGGCTGTAGTACTCACTGTGGGCCCTATAGAAGATCATTACAGGGAGTGAGTTCCTGTCTGTGTTTAAGCACAGGCTGTAGTACTCACTGTGGGCCCTATAGAAGATCATTACAGGAGTGAGTTCCTGTCTGTGTTTAAGCACAGGCAGTAGTTCTCACTGTGGGCCCTATAAAAGATCAGTACAGGATTGAGTTCCTGTCTGTGTTTAAGCACAGGCTGTAGTACTCACTGTGGTCCCTTTAGAACATCATTACAGGATTGATTTAATGTCTGTGTTTAAGCACAGGCTGTAGTACTCACTGTGGACCCTATAGAAGATCATTACAGGAGTGAGTTCCTGTCTGTGTTTAAGCACAGGCTGTAGTACTCACTGTGGCCCCTACAGAACATCATAACAGGAAGGAATTCCTGTCTGTGTTTAAGCACAGGCTGTAGTACTCACTGTGGCCCCTACAGAAGATCATTACAGGAGTGAGTTCCTGTCTGTGTTTAAGCACAGGCTGTAGTACTCACTGTGTTCCCTATAGAAGATCATTACAGGAGTGAGTTCCTGTCTGTGTTTAAGAACAAGCTGTGTTCAGGCTGAAGATCATTACAGGAGTGAGTTCTGTCTGTGTTTAAGCACAGGCTGTAGTACTCACTGTGGTCCCTATAGAACATCATTACAGGAGTGAGTTCCTGTCTGTGTTTAAGCACAGGCTGTAGTACTCACTGTGGGCCCTGTAGAACATCAGTACAGGATTGAGTTCCTGTCTGTGTTTAAGCACAGGCTGTAGTACTCACTGTGGGCCCCTATAGAACATCATTACAGGAGTGAGTTCCTGTCTGTGTTTAAGCACAGGCTGTAGTACTCACTGTGGCCCCTACAGAACATCATTACAGGAATGAGTACCTGTCTGTGTTTAAGCACAGGCTGTAGTACTCACTGTGGTCCCTATAGAAGATCATTACAGGAAGGAGTTCCTGTCTGTGTTTAAGCACAGGCTGTAGTACTCACTGTGGGCCCTATAGAACATCATTACAGGAGTGAGTTCCTGTCTGTGTTTAAGCACAGGCTGTAGTACTCACTGTGGGCCCTTTAGAACATCATTACAGGAATGAGATCCTGTCTGTGTTTTAGCATCATTACAGGGAGTGAGTTCCTGTCTATGTTTAAGCACAGGCTGTAGTACTCACTGTGGGCCCTATAGAAGATCATTACAGGAGTGAGTTCCTGTCTGTGTTTAAGCACAGGCTGTAGTCCTCACTGTGGGCCCTACAGAACGTCATTACAGGAGTGAGTTCCTGTCTGTGTTCAAGCACAGGCTGTAGTACTCACTGTGGGCTCTATAGAAGATCATTACAGGAGTGAGTTCCTGTCTGTGTTCAAGCACGGGCTGTAGTTCTCACTGTGGGCCCTATAGAAGATAATTACAGGAGTGAGTTCCTGTCTTTGTTTAAGCACAGGCTGTAGTACTCACTGTGTTCCCTATAGAAGATCATTACAGGAGTGAGTTCCTGTCGTCGTTTAAGCACAGGCTGTAGTACTCACTGTGTTCCCTAAAGAACATCATTACAGGAGTGAGTTCCTGTCTGTGTTTAAACACAGGCTGTAGTACTCACTGTGGGCCCTTTAGAACATCATTACAGGAGTGAGTTAATGTCTGTGTTTAAGCACAGGCTGTAGTACTCACTGTGGGCCATATAGAAGATCATTACAGGAGTGAGTTCCTGTCTGTGTTTAAGCACAGGCAGTATTTCTCACTGTGGGCCCTATAGAAGATCATTACAGGAGTGAGTTCCTGTCTGTGTTTAAGCACAGGCTGTAGTACTCACTGTGGTCCCTATAGAACATCATTACAGGAGTGAGTTCCTGTCTGTGTTTTAGCACAGGCTGTATTACTCACTGTGGGCCCTATAGAAGATCATTACAGGAGTGAGTTCCTGTCTGCGTTAAAGCACAGGCTGTAGTACTCACTGTGGCCCCTACAGAACATCATTACAGGAATGAGTACCTGTCTGTGTTTAAGCACAGGCTGTAGTACTCACTGTGTTCCCTATAGAGGATCATTACAGGAGTGAGTTCCTGTCTGTGTTTAAGCACAGGCTGTAGTACTCACTGTGGGCCCTTTAGAACATCATTACAGGAGTGAGATCCTGTCTATGTTCAAGCACAGGCTGTAGTACTCACTGTGGCCCCTACAGAACATCATTACAGGAGTGAGTTCCTGTCTATGTTTAAGCACAGGCTGTAGTACTCACTGTGGGCCCTATAGAAGATCATTACAGGAGTGAGTTCCTGTCTGTGTTTAAGCACAGGCTGTAGTACTCACTGTGGGCCCTGCAGAACGTCATTACAGGAGTGAGTTCCTGTCTGTGTTTAAGCACAGGCTGTAGTACTCACTGTGGGCCCTATAGAAGATCATTACAGGAGTGAGTTCCTGCCTGTGTTTAAGCACGGGCTGTAGTTCTCACTGTGGGCCCTATAGAAGATAATTACAGGAGTGAGTTCCTGTCTTTGTTTAAGCACAGCTGTACTACTCACTGTGGGCCCATACAGAACATCATTACAGGAGTGAGTTCCTGTCTATGTTTTAGCACAGGCTGTTGTTCTCACTGTGGGCCCTATAGAAGATCATTACAGGAGTGAGTTCCTGTCTGTGTTTCAGCACAGGCTGTAGTACTCACTGTGGTCCCTACAGAAGATCATTACAGGAGAGAGTTCCTGTCTGTGTTTAAGCACAGGCTGTAGTACTCACTGTGGGCCCTATAAAAGATCATTACAGGAGTGAGTTCCTGTCTGTGTTTAAGCACAGGCTGTAGTTCTCACTGTGGGCCCTATAGAAGATCATTACAGGAGTGAGTTCCTGTCTGTGTTTACTCACTGCACAGGCTGTAGTTCTTCACTGTTTTAAGCACAGGCTGTAGCTCACTGTGGGCCCTAAAAAGATCATTACAGGAGTGAGTTCCTGTCTGTGTTTAAAAAGCACAGGCTGTAGTACTCACTGTGGGCCCTATAAAAGATCATTACAGGAGTGAGTTCCTGTCTGTGTTTAAGCACAGGCTGTAGTTCTCACTGTGGGCCCTATAAAAGATCATTACAGGAGTGAGTTCCTGTCTGTGTTTAAGCACAGGCTGTAGTACTCACTGTGGGCCCTATAGAAGATCATTACAGGAGTGAGTTCCTGTCTGTGTTTAAGCACAGGCTGTAGTACTCACTGTGGGCCCTATAGAAGATCATTACAGGAGTGAGTTCCTGTCTGTGTTTAAGCACAGGCTGTAGTACTCACTGTGGGCCCTATAGAAGATCATTACAGGAGTGAGTTCCTGTCTGTGTATAAGCACAGGCTGTAGTACTCACTGTGGGCCCTATAGAAGATCATGACAGGAGTGAGTTCCTGTCTGTGTTTAAGCACAGGCTGTTGTAGTACTCACTGTGGGCCCTATAGAAGATCATGACAGGAGTGAGTTCCTGTCTGTGTTTAAGCACAGGCTGTAGTACTCACTGTGGGCCCTATAGAAGATCATGACAGGAGTGAGTTCCTGTCTGTGTTTAAGCACAGGCTGTAGTACTCACTGTGGGCCTATAAAAGATCATGACAGGAGTGAGTTCCTGTCTGTGTTTAAGCACAGGCTGTAGTACTCACTGTGGGCCCTATAAAAGATCATTACAGGAGTGAGTTCCTGTCTGTGTTTAAGCACAGGCTGTAGTACTCACTGTGGGCCCTATAGAAGATCATTACAGGAGTGAGTTCCTGTCTGTGTTTAAGCACAGGCTGTAGTACTCACTGTGGGACCTATAGAAGATCATTACAGGAGTGAGTTCCTGTCTGTGTTCAAGCACAGGCTGTAGTACTCACTGTGGGCCCTATAAAAGATCATTACAGGAGTGAGTTCCTGTCTGTGTTTAAGCACAGGCTGTAGTTCTCACTGTGGGCCCTATAGAACATCATTACAGGAGTGAGTTCCTGTCTGTGTTTAAGCACAGGCTGTCGTACTCACTGTGGCCCCAACAGAACATCATTACAGGAGTGAGTTCCTTTCTATGTTTAAGCACAGGCTGTATTTCTCACTGTGGGCCCTATAGAAGATCATGACAGGAGTGAGTTCCTGTCTGTGTTTAAGCACAGGCTGTAGTACTCACTGTGGCCCATACAGAACATCATTACAGGAGTGAGTTCCTGTCTGTGTTTAAGCACAGGCTGTAGTACTCACTGTGGCCCCAACAGAACATCATTACAGGAGTGAGTTCCTGTCTGTGTTTAAGCACAGGCTGTAGTACTCACTGTGAGCCCTATAAAAGATCATTACAGGAGTGAGTTCCTGTCTGTGTTTAAGCACAGGCTGTAGTACTCACTGTGGGCCCTATAGAAGATCATTACAGGAGTGAGTTCCTGTCTATGTTTAAGCACAGGCTGTAGTACTCACTGTGGTCCCTCTAGAACATCATTACAGGAGTGAGTTCCTGTCCTTGTTTTAGCACAGGCGGTGGTACTCACTGTGGTCCCGGTACACCAGCAGCACACAGGTGAGGATCTTCAGCACCTCGGCGGACACCACAGCGGAGGAGGCCAGGTATCGCGGCCCTTCCCCCTGCAGTGTACGCGAGTAGCGCATCGTCAGAACCAGCGAGGTCGTCTGCAGCACCAATACACCCAGTGACAAATACTTTAGCCGTGAGAACGCCATGGCGATGGGGCACTAATGTCACAATGGGAGGAGGAGCCAAGGGATGCTGAGAAGGAAGTAGGAGAAAATGAGGTCAGTGAAGTAACAGCTCATGCTAGTGGCTCATTTTTCGCATTCAAAAATTGATCAAGGCCTACCATCATTGAGAAAATCCCAAAACATTAACGGAGCTAAGAAAAAGGATTTCCGCATATCAGAAAGACCAGATCATCCTTTGTGGAGTCTTTAATCTGAATGTATGCTGAATAAATGATCATCAAGAACATCTCTCTGTCCCCTTGTGCAAAGCACCAGCTATGACTGTACCTGTCTCTCACTGACGTCAGATTAACGGACGTTTAAAAGAGTGAGGGAATTCAACTTCGACCTCACCCTTTCCTTTCACATGTTCACATATTATTTTGCTTTTAATACTCCCTCTCATTGCCCTGTCACACGGACAGCTGGCGCTAAGAGCAGGTGAATTCAGAAAGAACAGGTCGGGAGGCTGATAAATCTAAGTGCTAGAGTTAAGATCCCTGAATCACAGGCTTTCTGATCTGACTGACTAACACAACACAGAGCCCTTCTTCCCACGCTGGGAACGTGCTGTTAAACTGAACTGTGTCGAGTCTGGCTGGTAATCAAATTAAATCAATAAATGAATTTTTTGCAGTACCCACTGTGACAAACATACAGATACACTTGGCAGTGCTTTTCACAGAGCGCTGTGTTCATATGATGCTTTAGCAAAACAAACACCGCTCATTCCACACACTACTCCCCACATGGGAACAGTACAGGAACATCGCTGCGAGATATAAATACAAACTGTACCACACCTCCACCACTGCTACTGCCCACACCGAGGATGCAGAGTATCACAGCCAGGCAGAGGTATGGGGAACTGGCTCAAGGAACGAACTAGCTAACACAAGCATGTGAGTATTTACATACTAGTGAGGATCAAAGAGTATTTTATTATTTCAGTACTGTACCCCACCCACTAAAGCGCTCAGTCATTGGAGTCAGATCACAGGGTAGTGATTGCTGGCATCAACATTATCACCCCAAAGCCTGCAAGGAAACCCGCCAAAGAATACAGGAGGAGGCTCAAAAAGAGATGCTACACAGTTAAGGATGAAGGAAGCACCTTCCTGTTGGATCCTCTGGACATTGTTCAGAGATTGAAACAGTACTTCAGCCGGCTGCTGAACGTCCCAGCGGAGGTGGTTAGCGAACAGCAGCAAACGCAGGTGCAGGAACAGCAGGATATGAGGATCCCAATATCACCGTGTCTGAAGAGGGGCAAGCAATACAAGAGAAGGCGGCCAACAAAGCCGTAGGCTGTGACGACCTGCCAGCAGACGTCTCCCAGCATGGGGGCGAGGAGATGTGCGGGTGGATTCATCAGTTGCTGAAAAGATGCTGGAATGACAGATGTGTGCCGAATTAGTGGGGCGACCCACGCATGGCGGCCGCCACGTAGGGGAGAAGAACCTCAAAATGCTTTACCCTCTCCTCAAGGACAAAGATATACCAACGGGTGTGAGATGGCCGAGCACATCTGTACTGAGCTACACATTTTACTCTTCGGCCGAGAGGCATGGTCACTGACCAACATGATGAAAAGGTCAGTCCAGGCTGTAGAGACGAGAGTCCTGAGACTCATTTGAGGAGTGTCCAGGCTGTGGAGACGAGAGTCCTGAGACTCATTAGAGAAGTGTCCAGGCTGTAGAGACGAGGGTCCTGAGACTCATTAGAGGAGTGTCCAGGCTGCAGAGGCGAGAGTCCTGAGACTCATTAGAGAGAGTGAGTGTCCAGGCTGCAGAGTGTCCAGGCTGCGGAGTGTCCTGAGACTCATTAGAGGAGTGTCCAGGCTGCGGAGACGAGAGTCCTGAGACTCATTAGAGGAGTGTCCAGGCTGCAGAGACGAGTGTCCTGAGACTCATTAGAGGAGTGTCCAGGCTGCAGAGACGAGAGTCCTGAGACTCATTGCAGAGGAGTGTGCAGGCTGCAGAGGACGAGGCTGCGTCCTGAGACTCATTAGAGGAGTGTGCAGGCTGCAGAGACGAGAGTCCTGAGACTCATTAGAGGAGCGTGCAGGCTGCGGAGATGAGAGTCCTGAGACTCATTAGAGGAGTGTCCAGGCTGCAGAGACGAGAGTCCTGAGACTCATTAGAGGAGGCTGTGCAGGTCCTGAGACTCATTAGGAGATGAGGCTGCAGAGACGAGAGTCCTGAGACTCATTAGAGGAGTGTCCAGGCTGCAGAGAGTCCTGAGACTCATTAGAGTCCTGCAGAGACTCCTGAGACTCATTAGAGGAGTGTCCAGGCTGCAGAGACGAGAGTCCTGAGACTCATTAGAGGAGTGTCCAGGCTGCAGAGACGAGAGTCCTGAGACTCATTAGAGGAGTGTGCAGGCTGCAGAGACGAGAGTCCTGAGACTCATTAGAGGAGTGTCCAGGCTGTAGAGACGAGAGTCCTGAGACTCATTAGAGGAGTGTCCAGGCTGCAGAGACGAGAGTCCTGAGACTCATTAGAGGAGTGTCCAGGCTGCGGAGACGAGAGTCCTGAGACTCATTAGAGGAGTGTCCAGGCTGCAGAGACGAGAGTCCTGAGACTCATTAGAGGAGTGTGCAGGCTGCAGAGACGAGAGTCCTGAGACTCATTAGAGGAGCGTGCAGGCTGCGGAGATGAGAGTCCTGAGACTCATTAGAGGAGTGTCCAGGCTGTAGAGACGAGAGTCCTGAGACTCATTAGAGGAGGCTGTCCAGGCTGCTCATTAGAGATGAGCAGTCCCTGAGACTCATTAGAGGAGGAGTGTCCAGGCTGTAGGAGACGAGAGTCCTGAGAGTCATTAGAGGAGCGTGCAGGCTGCGGAGATGAGAGTCCTGAGACTCATTAGAGGAGTGTGCAGGCTGCAGAGACGAGAGTCCTAAGACTCATTAGAAGAGTGTCCAGGCTGCGGAGACGAGCGTCCTGAGACTCATTAGAGGAGTGTCCAGGCTGTAGAGACAAGAGTCCTGAGACTCATTAGAGGAGTGTGCAGGCTGCGGAGATGAGAGTCCTAAGACTCATTAGAGGAGTGTCCAGGCTGCAGAGACGAGAGTCCTGAGACTCATTCGAGGAGTGTGCAGGCTGCGGAGATGAGAGGCCTGAGTCTCATTAGAGGAGTGTCCAGGCTGTAGAGATGAGAGTCCTGAGACTCATTAGAGGAGAGCCCAGGCGTGAACAACTGAGGAATGTCATCATCACGGAGCAGCCAAAGTTCATCGAGCAAAGCCAGCTACAATGGTACGGTCATGTCAAGAGAACGGATACCACCAGGATTACGGCGAGGTGGCTTGGGTGATGCCCTATGACAAAGAGACGCAGAAGGAAGACCACGGAAGAGGTGGATGGACAACATCAAGGATGTGATCAATGTTGGAGGGTCATCTTTAGAAGATGTGGAGAAGACCACCCTATACACCAAATGAGTCGGTTGAAACCCACTGAAACACTGCCTCCTCCTCTCTCAGCTAAATCGAGCCCACAATGCACTGCACCAAAGCTAAATCCAGCCCTTAATGCACAGTGACTGAAGCTATCCAGCCCATAATGCCCTTTGACCCAAGGTAAATCCAGCCCATAATGCACAGTGACCGAAGCTAAATCCAGCCCATTATGAAGAGTGACCGAAGCTAAATCCAGCCCATAATGCACAGTGGCCGAAGCTAAATCCAGCCCATAATGCACAGTGACCGAAGCTAAATCCAGCCCATCACGAAGAGTGACCAAAGCTAAATCCAGCCCATTATGAACAGTGACCGAAGCTAAATCCAGCCCATAATGCACAGTGGCCGAAGCTAAATCCAGCCCATAATGCACAGTCACCGAAGCTAAATCCAGCCCATAACGAAGAGTGACCAAAGCTAAATCCAGCCCATAATGCCAGCCCATAAATGCACAGTGACCGAAGAATCAGAAATGCACAGTGACCAGCCCATGACCCATAATGCACAGTGACCGGCTGAATCCAGCCCATAATGCACAGTGACCGGATGTAAATCCAGCCCATAATGAAGAGTGACCGAAGCTGAATCCAGCCCATAAGGCACAGTGAAGCTCAATCCAGCCCATAATGATGATGACCGGCTAAATCCAGCCCATAATGCACAGTGACCGGCTAAATCCAGCTCATAATGCACAGTGACCGAAGCTAAATCCAGCCCATAATGCACAGTGACCGAAGCTGAATCCAGCCCATAATGCACAGTGACCGAAGCTGAATCCAGCCCATAATGCACAGTGACCGGATGTAAATCCAGCCCATAATGAAGAGTGACCGAAGCTGAATCCAGCTCATAAGGCACAGTGACCGAATGTAAATCCAGCCCATAATGATGAGTGACCGAAGCTAAATCCAGCCCATAATGCACAGTGACCGAAGCTAAATCCAGCTCATAATGCACAGTGACCGAAGCTAAATCCAGCTCATAATGCACAGTGACCGAAGCTAAATCCAGCCCATAATGCACTGTGACCCAAGCTAAATCCAGCCCATAATGCACAGTGACCAAATGTAATTCCAGCCCATAATGCACAGCGACCGAAGCTGAATCCAGCCCATAATGCACAGTGACCGAAGCTGAATCCAGCCCATAATGCACAGTGACCGAATGTAAATCCAGCCCATAATGAAGAGTGACCGAAGCTGAATTCAGCTCATAATGCACAGTGACCGAATGTAAATCCAGCCCATAATGATGAGTGACCGAAGCTAAAGCAAGCCCATAATGCACAGTGACCGAAGCTAAATCCAGCTCATAATGCACAGCGACCGAAGCTAAATCCAGCTCATAATGCACAGTGACCGAAGCTAAATCCAGCTCATAATGCACAGTGACCGAATGTAATTCCAGCCCATAATGCACAGCGACTGAAGCTAAATCCAGCTCATAATGCACAGCGACCGAAGCTGAATCCAGCTCATAATGCACAGCGACCGAAGCTAAATCCAGCCCATAATGCACAGTGACCGAAGCTGAATCCAGCTCATCAAGCACAGCGACCGAAGCTAAATCCAGCCCATAATGATGAGTGACCGAAGCTAAATCCAGCCCATAATGAAGAGTGACCGAAGCTGAATCCAGCCCATAATGCACAGTGACCGAATGTAAATCCAGCCCATAATGAAGAGTGACCGAAGCTAAATCCAGCTCATAATGCACAGCGACCGAAGCTAAATCCAGCTCATAATGCACAGTGACCGAAGCTAAATCCAGCCCATAATGCACTGTGACCCAAGCTAAATCCAGCCCATAATGCACATTGACCGAATGTAATTCCAGCCCATAATGCACAGCGACTGAAGCTAAATCCAGCTCATAATGCACAGCGACCGAAGCTAAATCCAGCTCATAATGCACAGCGACCAAAGCTAAATCCAGCCCATAATGCACAGTGACTGAAGCTGAATCCAGCTCATAAAGCACAGCGACCGAAGCTAAATCCAGCTCATAATGATGAGTGACCGAACCTAAATCCAGCCCATAATGAAGAGTGACCCAAGCTAAATCCAGCCCATAATGCACAGTGACCGAATGTAATTCCAGCCCATAATGCACAGCGACTGAAGCTAAATCCAGCCCATAATGCACAGCGACCGAAGCTGAATCCAGCTCATAATGCACAGCGACGAAGCTAAATCCAGCCCATAATGCACAGTGACCGCAAAGCCAGAATCCAGCTCATGTCAAAGAACACACCAGACCAGCTAAATCCAGCCCATAATGATGAGTGACCGAAGCTAAATCCAGCCCATAATGAAGAGTGACCGAAGCTGAATCCAGCCCATAATGCACAGTGACCGAATGTAAATCCAGCCCAGAATGAAGAGTGACCGAAGCTGAATCCAGCTCATAATGCACAGTGACCGAATGTAAATCCAGCCCAAAATGATGAGTGACCGAAGCTAAATCCAGCCCATAATGCACAGTGACCGAAGCTAAATCCAGCTCATAATGCACAGCGACCGAAGCTAAATCCAGCTCATAATGCACAGTGACCGAAGCTAAATCCAGCCCATAATGCACTGTGACCCAAGCTAAATCCAGCCCAGCCCATGCACAGTGACCGAATGTAATTCCAGCCCATAATGCACAGCGACTGAAGCTAAATCCAGCTCATAATGCACAGTGACTGAAGCGACCCGAAGCTGAATCCAGCTCATAATGCACAGCGACCGGGCTAAATCCAGCCCATAATGCACAGTGACCGGCTGAATCCAGCTCATAATGCACAGCGAATGAAAGCCCAAATCCAGCCCATAATGATGAGTGACCGGCTAAAATCCAGCCCATAATGAAGAGTGACCGGCTGAATCCAGCCCACAATGCACAGTGACCAAAGCTAAATCCAGCCCATAATGCACAGTGACCGAATGTAATTCCAGCCCATAATGCACAGCGACTGAAGCTAAATCCAGCTCATAATGCACAGCGACCGAAGCTGAATCCAGCTCATAATGCACAGCGACCAGCTAAATCCAGCCCATAATGCACAGTGACCGAAGCTGAATCCAGCTCATAATGCACATCGACCGAAGCTAAATCCAGCCCATAATGATGAGTGACCGAAGCTAAATCCAGCCCATAATGAAGAGTGACCGAAGCTGAATCCAGCTCATAATGCACAGTGACCGAAGCTGAATCCAGCCCACAATGCACAGTGACCAAAGCTAAATCCAGCCCATAATGCACAGTGACCGAATGTAATTCCAGCCCATAATGCACAGTGACCGAAGCTGAATCCAGCCCATAATGCACAGTGACCGAAGCTAAATCCAGCCCATAATGAAGAGTGACCCAAGCTAAATCCAGCCCATAATGAACTGTGACCCAAGCTAAATCCAGCCCATAGTGCACTGTGACTGAAGGCCACATTTTTGAAAGAGTCACACAAACCTCTGCTCTCAGCTCTGGGTCAGAGTCAACAAACTGCACATTTACAAATGTTTCAGGCTGTTTGTTCTGACCACTGCCACCCTAGACAAGCAAAACGTTACCCAATGCAAACTGTCAGGCAGCCTACACAACATTTACCCAACGCAAACTCTCAGGTAGCCTACAAACAGAGAGGGACCTCCACCTCTGTCAGTGTAACCCAGTGCCTTCAACTGGTCACATCCTGTGCACCTTTTTCTAAGCATTTACTATATATTGTTTGAGAAATAAACCTCCGTCAAAGAAGTGCAATGTGCCCAGCTGTCTTCAGGTCACTGCTGAGGTTTTCAATGGGACAGGGGTAAACGCTCTGACTGGGCCAAGAGAAAACTTTTGCTTCAGGCTGTAGCCATTTGGGAAGATGAAATCCCTCTACATCTTCATGAGCAAGGGCAGCAGTTTGCTCCGCACAAATCTGTAATGAACCTCCTTTGGAGTATTCGATCTCTATCTGCGACTGTTTTGGCAAGATGAGTCATTGTAATTGTATTATGTCAAGTCTGACCTTCAAAGCTCATCAACAGTTAAGTTGAAGATCACCGAATTAAAGTTCAGATATGACTTCCTATATGTCTCTAATACAAACCTAGGCTCCATCTGTGACCGTTTTGGCAATACAAGTCATTGTAATTGTATTATGTCAAGTTCGACCTACAAAGGTCACCAACAGTTAAGCTGAATGTCACCAAATGTAAGTTCATGTGTGACTTCCTTTAAGTCTGTGATGCGAACTTAGGCTCTATCTGTGACCTTTTTAACAATAGAAGACATTGAATTTTCACTTGGTCAAGTTTAACCTTCAAAGGTCAATTAGAAGGTCACCAAATGAAAGTTCATACATGACATCCTATACGTCTCAAATACAAACCTACACTCAATCTGAAACGATTTTGCTGATGTAAGTGCTATCATTATCTACAGGACGCATGAGCGGTGCGGAGCAGGTACCCTGAGCTATCATTATCTACAGGACGCGATGAGCGGTGCTGTGAGCAGGTACTCCTGAGCTATCATTATCTACAGGACGCATGAGCGGTGCTGTGCGGTGCAGGTACTCCTGCGCTATCATTATCTACAGGACGCATGAGCAGTGCTGTGCGGTGCAGGTACTCCTGCACTATCATTATCTACAGGACGCGGCGAGCGCTGCTGTGCGGTGCAGGTACTCCTGCGCTATAATTATCTACAGGACGATGAGCGGTGCTGTGCGGAGCAGGCCACTCCTGAGCTATCACTATCTACAGGACGCATGAGCGGTACTGTGCGGTGCAGGTACTCCTGCGCGAACATTATATACAGGACGCATGAGCGGTGCTGTGCGGTGCAGGTACTCCTGCGCTATCATTATCTACAGGAGGCATGAGCGGTGCTGTGGCAGGTACTCCTGCAATATCATTATCTACAGGACCTCCAGCTGTATCAGGGACTCCTGCGCTATCATTATCTACAGGAGGCATGAGCGGTGCTGTGCGGAGCAGGTACTCCTGCAATATCATTATCTACAGGAGGCATGAGCAGGTACTCCCGCGCTATCATTATCTACAGGAGGCATGAGCGGTGCTGTGCGGTGCAGGTACTCCTGCAACATTATCTACAGGGCGCATGAGCGGTGCTGTGCGGTGCAGGTACTCCCGCGCTATCATTATCTACAGGAGGCATGAGCGGTGCTGTGCTACAGCAGGAACTCCCTCTTGCTAACATTATCTACAGGACGCATGAGCGGTGCTGTGCGGTGCAGGTACTCCCGCGCCATCATTATCTACAGGAGGCATGAGCGGTGCTGTGCGGAGCAGGTACTCCTGCAATATCATTATCTACAGGACGCATGAGCGGTGCTGTGCGGAGCAGGTACTCCTGCACTATAATTATCTACAGGACGCGGGTGGAGCGTGCTGTGCGGTGCAGGTACTCCTGCGCTATCATTATCTACAGGAGGCATGAGCGGTGCTGTGCGGAGCAGGTACTCCTGCAATATCATTATCTACAGGACGCATGAGCGGTACTGTGCGGAGCAGGTACTCCTGCACTATCATTATCTACAGGACGATGAGCGGTGCTGTGCGGTGCAGGTACTCCTGCGCTATCATTATCTACAGGAGGCATGAGCGGTGCTGTGCGGAGCAGGTACTCCTGCAATATCATTATCTACAGGACGCATGAGCGGTGCTGTGCGGAGCAGGTACTCCTGCACTATCATTATCTACAGGACGCATGAGCGGTGCTGTGGAGCAGGTACTCCTGCACTATCATTATCTACAGGACGCATGAGCGGTGCTGTGCGGTGCAGGTACTCCTGTGCAACATTATCTACAGGACGCTGTGGAGCGGCACTGTGCGGAGCAGGTACTCCTGCACTATCATTATCTACAGGACGCATGAGCGTGCTGTGCGGTGCAGGTACTCCTGCGCTATCATTATCTACAGGACGGCATGAGCGGTGCTGTGCGGAGCAGGTACTCCTGAGCTATCATTATCTACAGGACGATGAGCGGTGCTGTGCGGAGCAGGTACTCCTCGCACTATCATTATCTACAGGACGCTGCGGAGCGGTGCTGTGGGGCAGGTACTCCTGCGCTATAATTATCTACAGGACGCATGAGCAGTGCTGTGCGGTGCAGGTACTCCTGCACTATCATTATCTACAGGACGCGTGAGCGGTGCTGTGCGGTGCAGGTACTCCTGTGCTAACATTATCTACAGGACGCGTGAGCGGTACTGTGCGGAGCAGGTACTCCTGCACTATCATTATCTACAGGACGCGCGCGAGCGGTGCTGTGCGGAGCAGGCACTCCTGCGCTAACATTATCTACAGGACGCCGTGGCGCGTACTGTGCGGAGCAGGTACTCCCGAGCTATCATTATCTACAGGACGCATGAGCGGTGCTGTGCGGAGCAGGAACCCCGCGCTATCATTATCTACAGGACGCATGAGCGGTGCTGTGCGGAGCAGGTACTCCTGCGCTATCATTATCTACAGGACGCATGAGCGGTGCTGTGCGGAGCAGGAACTCCTGCGCTATCATTATCTACAGGACGATGAGAGCGGTGCTGTGCGGAGCAGGTACTCCCGCGCTATCATTATCTACAGGACGCATGAGCGGTGCTGTGCGGTGCAGGTACTCCTGCGCTATCATTATCTACAGGAGGCATGGCGGTGCTGTGCGGAGCAGGTACTCCTGCGCTATCATTATCTACAGGACGCCGAGCGCTGTTTGAGCAGGTACTCCTGCGCTATCATTATCTACAGGACGCATGAGCGGTGCTGTGGAGCAGGTACTCCTGCGCTATCATTATCTACAGGACGATGAGCGGTGCTGTGCGGAGCAGGTACTCCTGCGCTATCATTATCTACAGGACGATGAGCGGTGCTGTGCGGAGCAGGTACTCCTGCGCTATCATTATCTACAGGACGCATGAGCGGTGCTGTGTGCGGAGCAGGTACTCCTGTGCGATATCATTATCTACAGGACGCCTGGCGGTGCTGTGCTACAGGTACTCCTGCTATCATTATCTACAGGAGGCATGAGCGGTGCTGTGCGGAGCAGGTACTCCTGCGATATCATTATCTACAGGACGCGCATGGTGCGGAGCAGGTACTGCTGGACGATGAGCGGTGCTGTGCGGAGCAGGTACTCCTGCGCTATCATTATACAGGACGCATGAGCGGTGCTGCGCGGAGCAGGTACTCCTGCGTATCTTATCTACAGGTGAGCGGTGCTGTGCGGAGCAGGTACTCCTGCGCTATCATTATCTACAGGACGCGCGTGCTGCGGTGCTGTGCCCTGCGCATCATTATCTCCGACCTGCTGTGATCATTATCTACAGGACGCATGAGCGGTGCTGTGCGGTGCAGGTACTCCTGCGCTATCATTATCTACAGGACGCATGAGCGGTGCTGTGCGGTGCAGGTACTCCTGCGCTATCATTATCTACAGGACGCCGTGAGCGGTGCTGTGCGGAGCAGGTACCCCTGCGCTATCATTATCTACAGGACGCATGAGCGGTGCTGTGCGGTGCAGGTACTCCTGCACTATCATTATCTACAGGGCGCATGAGTGGTGCTGTGCGGTGCAGGTACTCCTGCGCTATCATTATCTACAGGAGGCGCATAGCGGTGCTGTGCGGTGCAGGTACTCCTGCACTATCATTATCTACAGGACGCATGAGCGGTGCTGTGTGGTGCAGGTACTCCTGCGCTATCATTATCTACAGGACGCATGAGCGGTGCTGTGCGGTGCAGGTACTCCTGCGCTATCATTATCTACAGGACGCATGAGCGGTGCTGTGCGGAGCAGGTACTCCTGCGCTATCATTATCTACAGGACGCATGAGCGGTGCTGTGCGGAGCAGGTACTCCTGCGCTATTATTATCTACAGGACGCATGAGCGGTGCTGTGCGGAGCAGGTACTCCTGCGCTATCATTATCTACAGGACGCATGAGCGGTGCTGTGCGGAGCAGGTACTCCTGCACTATAATTATCTACAGGACGCGTGAGCGGTGCTGTGCGGTGCAGGTACTCCTGCGCTATCATTATTTACAGGAAGCATGAGCGGTGCTGTGCGGTGCAGGTACTCCTGCGCTATCATTATTTACAGGACGCATGAGCGGTGCTGTGCGGTGCAGGTACTCCTGCGCTATCATTATCTACAGGACGCGTGAGCGGTGCTGTGCGGAGCAGGTACTCCTGCGCTATCATTATCTACAGGACGCATGAGCGGTGCTGTGCGGAGCAGGTACTCCTGCGCTATCATTATCTACAGGACGCGTGAGCGGTGCTGTGCGGTGCAGGTACTCCTGCGCTATCATTATCTACAGGACGCCGTGGAGCGGTGCTGTGCGGAGCAGGTACTCCTGCGCTATCATTATCTACAGGACGCATGAGCGGTGCTGTGCGGTGCAGGTACTCCCGCGCTATCATTATTTACAGGAAGCATGAGCGGTGCTGTGCGGTGCAGGTACTCCCCGCGCTATCATTATTTACAGGGCGCATGAGCGGTGCTGTGCGGTGCAGGTACTCCTGCACTATCATTATCTACAGGACGCGTGGCGGTGCTGTGCGGTGCAGGCACGCCTGCGCTATCATTATCTACAGGACGCATGGCGGTGCTGTGCGGTGCAGGTACTCCTGCGCTATCATTATCTACAGGACGCATGGCGGTGCTGTGCGGAGCAGGTACTCCTGCACTATAATTATCTACAGGACGCGGCGTGAGCGGTAATGTGCATGCGGTGCAGGTACTCCTGCGCTATCATTATCTACAGGAAGCATGAGCGGTCCTGTGCGGTGCAGGTACTCCTGTGCTATCATTATTTACAGGGGACGCATGAGCGGTGCTGTGCGGTGCAGGTACTCCCGCGCACTATAATTATCTACAGGACGCCGGAGCGGTGCTGTGCGGTGCAGGTACTCCTGCACTATAATTATCTACAGGACGCATGAGCGGTGCTGTGCGGTGCAGGTACTCCTGCGCTATCATTATCTACAGGACGCGTGAGCGGTGCTGTGCGGTGCAGGTACTCCTGCACTATAATTATCTACAGGACGCGTGAGCGGTGCTGTGCGGAGCAGGTACTCCTGCACTATAATTATCTACAGGACGCGTGAGCGGTGCTGTGCGGAGCAGGTACTCCTGCGCTATCATTATCTACAGGAAGCATGAGCGGTGCTGTGCGGTGCAGGTACTCCTGCGCTATCATTATTTACAGGACGCATGGCGGTGCTGTGCGGTGCAGGTACTCCTGCACTATAATTATCTACAGGACGCTGCGTGGCGGTGCTGTGCGGTGCAGGTACTCCTGCGCTATCATTATTTACAGGAAGCATGAGCGGTGCTGTGCGGTGCAGGTACTCCCTGCGCTATCATTATTTACAGGGCGCATGAGCGGTGCTGTGCGGTGCAGGTACTCCTGCGCTATCGTATCTACAGGACGCCGTGGAGCGGTGCTGTGCGGAGCAGGTACTCCTGCGCTATCATTATCTACAGGGCGCATGAGCGGTGCTGTGCGGAGCAGGTACTCCTGCGCTATAATTATCTACAGGACGCATGAGGAGCGGTGCTGTGCGGTGCAGGTACTCCTGCGCTATCATTATCTACAGGACGCCGCGGAGCGGTGCTGTGCGGAGCAGGTACTCCTGCACTATAATTATCTACAGGACGCATGGAGCGTGCTGTGCGGTGCAGGTACTCCTGCGCTATCATTATTTACAGGAAGCATGAGCGGTGCTGTGCGGTGCAGGTACTCCTGCGCTATCATTATTTACAGGACGCATGAGCGGTGCTGTGCGGTGCAGGTACTCCTGCGCTATCATTATCTACAGGACGCATGAGCGGTGCTGTGCGGAGCAGGTACTCCTGAGCTATCATTATCTACAGGACGCGTGAGCGGTGCTGTGCGGTGCAGGTACTCCTGCGCTATCATTATCTACAGGACGCGTGAGCGGTGCTGTGCGGTGCAGGTACTCCTGCGCTATCATTATCTACAGGACGCATGAGCGGTGCTGTGCGGTGCAGGTACTCCTGCGCTATCATTATCTACAGGACGCGTGAGCGGTGCTGTGCGGTGCAGGTACTCCTGCGCTATCATTATCTACAGGACGCATGAGCGGTGCTGTGCGGTGCAGGTACTCCTGCGCTATCATTATCTACAGGACGCATGAGCGGTGCTGTGCGGTGCAGGTACTCCTGAGCTATCATTATCTACAGGAGGCAGAAAAATCCACGCAAAGCCCAACAGTCACACGGACAGTTTGGTAGGCAATTAAGTTCGCAGTACCTAACATCGCAATAAAAACCAACGTTCATCGTATTTTATTGCTAACAGCGTGCCAAATGGTTAGCGTCAAACTAACTAAAGACAGCTAACTTAGCTAACTAGCCATTGACAAACACAGAGTGGCCAGCCTGTTAGCCAGCCATCTTGCTTACCTGCTCACAGTAACGTTATCTCCCGCAAGTTATCGCACTTCCAAGTGTCTTATCGCTAATTCACTTCTGTTCAGATAGCAAATAGCAGGTAGCAGACGAGACTCGAGGACAGACACCTGGCCACTCATCCGACTTCACGTTCACATCCGGAGGCTGTTCAGGCCGTCAGGTATTCTCATTATGGTTCCCTACCGAATCTGACTTTCGGCCTTCGGATCTCTCTGACTGGTTTCACAATGCTGCCACACAATCATTTCTGAATAACCTTTCCGACTCCAGCCAACTCCATCCACACACTTGACCGCTCAGTCAACCTGCAACTGCACTTCCGTATTTTCATGTCACGTTGCAACGCTGCTTCCTTTTTACTTCCGCGTTCAGCCCCTTCAGTAAAGCATCCTTTAGGCCCATTCAGACCGGGGCGAAGCGAAAAAGCGGCATGGATTTGTGGAATATTCGCTGCACGAAAATTCCGCGTGAAACTAGTGATGGCCAAACGAGGCTTTATGACGCTATCAACCCTTATGGACTATTGTATTGAAAATTGGTTCACTACTCGAAGCGTCATTCATTGAGCACGTGGGTGACATCTGCTGGCAAAGAGATTGTTGTACAGCCTTGCAAAGGTGACGCTGACGCACCTTGCGTGTGCACTATGAGTTTTGTTGTATTGTGAAAAATACTGAAATAAAGCCGAAATCTAACTTCGTTTCCCTTGTGTCTGTTGTTTTTCTTCCTTGCCTTAATAATTCATATTATATTATAATTACATTAATTACATTCACAGCTTCATTCAATCCTGTAAATATTTGCTCTGGCCAAAAAACGTTATAATTTATTATGTTTTGATTGTGCTTGGTTTATATTGGGTGTGCTTGTGCGACTTAGGCATTTTTATTCAAAAATAATAATAGCAGAGCGTTGTTTCATCCATCTTAAATACATTTGAATTGCGCCAATGTCTCAAACCTCCGCCTATCGAACCAAACCGGTCAGCTGATTCAGTCTGAATGAAGCAGTGAAGTGGTTCGAACGTCATCAGTCACGTGATTTTTCCCGATATGAAGCAAGCTCCAGCACTGCGCCTCAGAAAAATACCCTGTCGAGTTTGAAGCGTGCTTCGGAGATGTGGAAAATGTGGAAAGCCTCGACCCAAAACTCTCCAGCAGCTGGAAGTCTGTTTTAAACAAGAGTGGGATCAAATTCCAATGGCTAAACTCAAGAAACTTGTCTCCTCAATGCCCAGACGCCTCCACTCTGTGTTAAAAAGAAGAGGGGATGCTACACCATGGTAAACAGGCCCCTGTCGCAACTTTTTTCAGACCTGTAGCAGCCATCAAATTTGAAATGAGCTCATTTTGTGGATAAATTTGTAAAATTTCTCTGTTTCAACATTTGCTATGTTATCTCTGTTCTATTGTGAATAAAATACTGGCTTGTGTGATTTGAAAGTCATTGCTTTTTGATTTTATTCACAATTTACACTTTGTCCCAACTATTTCGGAATTGGGGTTGTACTTATGAACTGCGCCTTCCACAAGATGAGGAAAAAAAAAAAAAAACTTTTTTTCACTTTGGTCAGCCAGAGTAATAATATGTTCGACTAAATTGGGCCATAATATTTTTATATTTTAGTTAGGGATTGATATGGGTTCAATCTGAATGTACTCACAGATGGGTTTTGGCTGTTGGTTAGGGTAATTTAGCCTGTCTCAGGGGTGTCAGGTGCGCTTTCAGGTCTGGGCGTGTCCTCAGTTCTGAGAATAATGCTCACACAATTGTAAGATGCATTCATGCTCTTTCATGACACCAAACAGGTCTGTCTGCTGAGCAAATGTTAATCAATACCGTCAAGGTGAAACCCTCAGAGATTCAGTTTGGGAGCCAAAACATTTTCATGCTTCAAGAATAAGGAAAATAGAAGCCAAACTTAAATGCATAAGGACATTATATTATTTTATTAATTAAAATAGATTTTCATCACCCCTTACCCATGTGAAAGAGGTCAACTATATTTCATAAAGATCTGTGTGATCACAACCAAGAATTAGTGCAGTTTGTTAACAGAATGGACAGTTAGCACACAATGGCTTCAGTATAGTCAGAGCTGAATTAGCACAACAGCTTCAGTATAGGCAGAGCTGAGTTAGTGCGATGGTCAGTGATGGTAAGTGATAAGATCTGTACATAAGAATTAGTGCAAACAGTTTGCTAACAGAATGGACAGTTAGCACACAACGGCTTCAGTATAGGCAGAGCTGAATTAGCACAACGGCTTCAGTAAAGGCAGAGCTGAATTAGTACAACAGCTTCAGTATAGGCAGAGCTGAATTAGCGCAATGGCTTCAGTATAGGCAGAGCTGAATTAGTGCGATGGCTTCAGTAGCCTATAGGCAGAGCTGAATTAGCGCGATGGTAAGTGATGGTAAGTGAGAAGATCTGTACATAAGAATTAGTGCAAACAGTTTGTTAACAGAATGGACAGTTAGCCCACAACGGCTTCAGTATAGGCAGAGCTGAATTAGCACAACGGCTTCAGTATAGGCAGAGCTGAATTAGCACAACGGCTTCAGTAGAGGCAGAGCTGAATTAGCGCTATGGTAAGTGACAGTAAGTGATAAGATCTGTACATAAGAATTAGTGCAAACAGTTTGTTAACAGAATTGGACAGTTAGCACACAACGGCTTCAGTATAGGCAGAGCTGATTTAGCACAACGGCTTCAGTATAGGCAGAGCTGAATAAGCGCAATGGCATCAGTAGCCTATAGGTAGAGCTGAATAAGCGCTATGGTAAGTGATGGTAAGTGATAAGATTGGTACAGAAGAATTAGTGCAAACAGTTTGTTAACAGAATGGACAGTTAGCACACAACGGCTTCAGTATAGGCAGAGCTGAATTAGCACAACGGCTTCAGTATAGGCAGAGCTGATTTAGCACAACGGCTTCAGTATAGGCAGAGCTGAATTAGCGCAATGGCTTCAGTAGCCTATAGGTAGAGCTGAATTAGCGCGATGGTAAGTGATGGTAAGTGATAAGAGTTGTACATAAGAATTAGTGCAAACAGTTTAACAGAATGGACAGTTAGCCCACAACGGCTTCAGTATAGGCAGAGCTGAATTAGCACAACGGCTTCAGTATAGGCAGAGCTGAATTAGCACAACGGCTTCAGTAGAGGCAGAGCTGAATTAGCGCTATGGTAAGTGACAGTAAGTGATAAGATCTGTACATAAGAATTAGTGCAAACAGTTTGTTAACAGAATGGACAGTTAGCACACAACGGCTTCAGTATAGGCAGAGCTGATTTAGCTTCTTGGCTTCAGTATAGGCAGAGCTGAATAAAAGCGCCAATGGCTTCAGTAGCCTATAGGTAGAGCTGAATAAAGCGCAATGGTAAGTGATGGTAAGTGATAAGATTGGTACAGAAGAATTAGTGCAAACAGTTTGTTAACAGAATGGACAGTTAGCACATAACGGCTTCAGTATAGGCAGAAAATTAGCGGCTTCAGTATAGTGATTTAGGCAGAGCTGAATTAGGGCTTCAGTATAAATTTATTTACAATAGCTGAATTAGTGCAATGGCTTCAGTAGCCTATCGGTAGAGCTGAATTAAGCGATGGTAAAATGATGGTAAGTGATAAGATTGTACATAAGAATTAGTGCAAACAGTTTAACAGAATGGACAGTTAGCACAACAATAGGCAGAGCTGAATTAGCAGTTCAGTATAGGCAGAGCTGAATTAGCACAATGGCTTCAGTATAAGCAGAGCTGAATTAGCACAATGGCTTCAGTAGCCTATAGGTAGAGCTTTAGCAGTATAGGCAAGATTTTTACATAAGAATTAGCAAACAAACAGAATGGACAGTGGGCACCGCTTCAGTATAGGCAAAGCTGAATTAGCAAAATGGCTTCAGTATAGGCAGAGCTGAATTAGCATAATGGCTTCAGTATAGGCAGAGCTGAATTAGTGCAATGGTTTCAGTATAAGCAAAGCTGAATTAGCATGGTAAATGATGGTAAATGATAAGATTTTTAGGCATAAGAAAAGTGCAAACAATTTAGCAGAATGGACAGTTTGTTTCAGTATAGGCAGTTAGAATTAGCACAATGACTTCAGTATAGGCAGAGCTGAATTAGCACAATGGCTTCAGTATAAGCAGGCTGAATTAGCACAATGGCTTCAGTATAGGCAGAGTGGAATTAGCACAATGGTAAGTGATAGGCAAAGCACAAAAGAATTAGCAACAATTTGTTAACAGAATAGGCAGTTAGAATTAGCATAATGGCTTCAGTATAGGCAGAGCTGAATTAGCGCTGGATGGTTTCAGTATAGGCAGAGCTGAATTAGCACGATGGTAAGTGATAGTAAATGATAAGATTTGCACAAAAGAATTAGTCCAAGCAATTTGTTAACAGAATGGACAGTTAGCACACAACGGCTTCAGTACAGGCAGAGCTGAATTAGCACTATGGCTTCAGTAGCCTATGGCAGAGCTGAATTAAGATTGATGGTAAGTGATGGTAGAGGAAAGATCTGTATTAGAATTAGTGCAAACAGTTTGTTAACAGAATGGACAGTTAGCCCACAACTTCAGTATAGGCAGAGCTGAATTAGCACAACGGCTTCAGTATAGGCAGAGCTGATTTAGCACAACGGCTTCAGTATAGGCAGAGCTGAATAAGCGCAATGGCTTCAGTAGCCTATAGGTTGAGCTGAATAAGCACTATGGTAAGTGATGGTAAGTGATAAGATTGGTACAGAAGAATTAGTGCCAACAGTTTGTTAACAGAATGGACAGTTAGCACACAACGGCTTCAGTATAGGCAGAGCTGAATTAGCACAACGGCTTCAGTATAGGCAGAGCTGATTTAGCACAACGGCTTCAGTATAGGCAGAGCTGAATTAGCGCAATGGCTTCAGTAGCCTATAGGTAGAGCTGAATTAGCACGATGGTAAGTGATGGTAAGTGATAAGAGTTGTACATTAGAATTAGTGCAAACAGTTTAACAGAATGGACAGTTTGCACACAACGGCTTCAGTATAGGCAGAGCTGAATTATCACAACGACTTCAGTATAGGCAGAGCTGAATTAGCGCAATGGCTTCAGTATAGGCAGAGCTGAATTAGTGCAATGGCTTCAGTAGCCTATAGGTAGAGCTGAATTAGCGCGATGGTAAGTGATGGTAAGTGATAAGATTTTTACATAAGAATTAGTGCAAACAGTTTAACAGAATGGACAGTTAGCACACAACGGCTTCAGTATAGGCAGAGCTGAATTAGCACAACGACTTCAGTATAGGCAGAGCTGAATTAGCACAACGGCTTCAGTATAAGCAAAGCTGAATTAGCACAATCGCTTCAGTATAGGCAGAGGTGAATTAGCACAACCGCTTCAGTATAGGCAAAGCTGAATTAGCACAACGGCTTCAGTATAGGCAGGGCTGAATTAGCACAACGGCTTCAGTATAGGCAGAGCTGAATTAGTGCAATGGCTTCAGTATAGGCAGAGCTGAATTAGCGCGATGGCTTCAGTATAGGCAGAGCTGAATTAGCACGATGGTAAGTGATAGTAAATGATAAGATTTGCACAAAAGAATTAGTCCAAGCAATTTGTTAACAGAATGGACAGTTAGCACACAACGGCTTCAGTACAGGCAGAGCTGAATTAGCACAATGGCTTCAATATAGGCAGAGCTGAATTAGCACAATGGCTTCAATATAGGCAGAGCTGAATTAGCACAATGGCTTCAATATAGGCAGAGCTGAATTAGCGCGATGGCTTCAGTATAGGCAGAGCTGAATTAGCACAACGGCTTCAGTATAGGCAGAACTGAATTAGCACAATGGCTTCAGTATAGGCAGAGCTGAATTAGCACAACGGCTTCAGTACAGGCAGAGCTGAATTAGCACAATGGCTTCAATATAGGCAGAGCTGAATTAGCGCGATAGCTTCAGTATAGGCAGAGCTGAATTAGCGCGATGGCTTCAGTATAGGGAGAGCTGAATTAGCACAACGGCTTCAGTATAGGCAGAGCTGAATGAGCATGATGGCTTCAGTATAGGGAGAGCTGAATTAGCACAACGGCTTTAGTATAGGCAGAGCTGAATTAGCACAACGGCTTCAGTATAGGCAGGGCTGAATTAGCACAACGGCTTCAGTATAGGCAGAGCTGAATTAGTGCAATGGCTTCAGTATAGGCAGAGCTGAATTAGTGTGATGGCTTCAGTATAGGCAGAGCTGAATTAGCGCGATGGCTTCAGTATAGGCAGAGCTGAATTAGCGCGATGGCTTCAGTATAGGCAGAGCTGAATTAGCGCAATGGCTTCAGTATAGGCAGAGCTGAATTAGCGCGATGGCTTCAGTATAGGCAGAGCTAAATTAGCGCAATGGCTTTAGTATAGGCAGAGCTGAATTAGCACAATAGGTTCAGCATAGGCAGAGCTGAATTAGCGCGATGGCTTCAGTATAGGCAGAGCTGAATTAGCGCAATGGCTTCAGTATAGCCAGAGCTGAATTAGCGCGATGGATTCAGTATAGGCAGAGCTGAATTAGCACAACAGCTTCAGTATAGGCAGAGCTGAATTAGCGCGATGGCTTCAGTATGGGCAGAGCTGAATTAGCGCGATGGCTTCAGTATAGCCAGAGCTGAATTAGCGCGATGGATTCAGTATAGGCAGAGCTGAATTAGCACAACGGCTTCAGTATAGGCAGAGCTGAATTAGCGCGATGGCTTCAGTATAGGCAGAGCTGAATTAGCGCGATGGCTTCAGTATAGGCAGAGCTAAATTAGCGCAATAGCTTTAGTATAGGCAGAGCTGAATTAGCGCGATGGATTCAGTATAGGCAGAGCTGAATTAGCACAACGGCTTCAGTATAGGCAGAGCTGAATTAGCGCGATGGCTTCAGTATAGGCAGAGCTGAATTAGCGTGATGGCTTCAGTATAGGCAGAGCTGAATTAGCACAACGGCTTCAGTATAGGCAGAGCTGAATTAGCGCGATGGCTTCAGTATAGGCAGAGCTGAATTAGCGCGATGGCTTCAGTATGGGCAGAGCTGAATTAGCGCGATGGCTTCAGTATAGCCAGAGCTGAATTAGCGCGATGGATTCAGTATAGGCAGAGCTGAATTAGCGCGATGGCTTCAGTATAGCCAGAGCTGAATTAGCGCGATGGATTCAGTATAGGCAGAGCTGAATTAGCGCGATGGCTTCAGTATAGGCAGAGCTGAATTAGCGCAATGGATTCAGTATAGGCAGAGCTGAATTAGCGCGATGGCTTCAGCATAGGCAGAGCTGAATTAGCGCGATGGATTCAGTATAGGCAGAGCTGAATTCGCGTGATGGTAAGTGATAAGACTTGTGCATAATAATCCATGTCAAAGTGGATCAGATGAATGACTGTGAGCTGCAATAATTACCATTTTTATTCAGGTATAATGAATTACAGAATAGAGACATTAAAGATTTCAAGCACAATAAAAAAACTTTTATGTTTTATCATTCATTTATTTGTTCTTAATTAAACAAGTTTGTTCTTTATTCATTAGTTCCTTCTATGGTGTTAAACACAAAGAAAAAAAAACTACTTCATATAACATGAATATATATATTTGGTAGACAGAAAAAAATACAACAAGAAACATAAAATACAGTTTATATACACATCAAAACGGCCTTGTATAACTAGAAAAATCAAAGAATTACAGACTTTAAGTACACTGTTCATTTGATCATGGCAGATTATTGTCATTTCACCTTCAATATGGGACTCTGACAGAATGAAATCTAAGTGCCACAGAACAGAAATCTGAACAGTTTATATTTCCAAGGAAAGTGTCACCCTGCAATCAGGTAAGTGCAATCATCACTTATGCTCCAGTTTCTAATTTCTTTCACTACTTCATTTTAGCTGCAGAAGATATGACATGCGTCCAGACCAGCTCAGTTCAGACAGAATTTGGGTGACACTGAGGTCCATCACATGAAGGGACATACTGGTCACTGACACAGGGGAAGAGCCAGGGACAGTACAGGCCAACCACTGCCTGTGCTATATTACTGCTCCAAAATGTACCATGTCACAAAAGGAGGTATTACCCACAATTGTTTTACCCACAATTCCTGAACACAGCAGCTCCATCCTGTCTTAAGTCTGAGTGTTGGTCACTCCTGAGACCAACATTCTGAGATAAATGCATACGTGCGTGTGTATGTGTGTGTGCATGTGTGAGTGTGTACTTGTGTGTGTGTGCGTGTACTTGTGTGTGTATGTGTATGTGCGTGTGTGTGTGTGTGTATGTTTGTGTGGATGGAAGTTTGTGTGCGTACTGCTTTCACACAGATCTAAAGGTCAGGACCAAATCTGAACACTGATCTCTCAAATCACTCAAGTACCCAAAGCCCGTATGCAACATGTCCTCATTCATGAAGAGAGCAGAACACACAGGTTCTGTGGTTCTGTCCTGGTGTCGAAGGGCCTCAGACGAGAGCAGAACACACAGATTCTGTGGTTCTGTCCTGGTGTCAAAGGGCCTCAGACGAGAGCAGAACACACAGATTCTGTGGTTCTGTCCTGGTGTCAAAGGGCCTCAGACGAGAGCAGAACACAGATTCTGTGGTTCTGTCCTGGTGTCAAAGGGTCTCAGACGAGAGCAGAACACACAGATTCTGTGGTTCTGTCCTGGTGTCAAAGGGTCTCAGACGAGAGCAGAACACACAGATTCTGTGGTTCTATCCTGGTGTCAAAGGGTCTCAGACGAGAGCAGAACACACAGATTCTGTGGTTCTGTCCTGGTGTCAAAGGGCTTCAGATGAGCTGTAATCTGACATCACAACGCTATACAAGGCCTCTCAAAGATTGTCTGGAGACACAGACACTGTAAAGATAACCACTGATCAAGAAGACAAAAATATTTGTGTCATAAAGGATTAAAAAACATTTTGACATAAAAAGACAATTAAAAGAACAATTAACATTGGTTTTAATAGAGAAAAAGTGATTAAATATGATTAAAAAAAAACATCTTGCTGTTTAAAAGCATACTTCAGAACTTCAGATCCAGTTACACTGATGACAACAATAATTAAAATGACAATAACAGTAACAGTACATGTGGATATTTATGTAGAACATATCTGTAACAATAAGAATTCTGCTAAATATTTTCCCTGTCCATTTCCCCTCTCCCTTGAACACTAAATGACCCAAAAGGTTCACAGGTCTCAGTTTTAGTTCTTGCCCGTCCAGTCAACTACTTGGTCCAAAGACCAGCCAGTTAAAAGGGTCTGTGGAACCGAGCTGTGCTGCTGGTCCGTGTGGGTTTCAGTATCACCACACAGAACAGAGCAGAGCTGCCCAGCCCTGTCCCATAAGCGCTCACTCTGCCCCGAATCACACCTCATTCAGCAGATCTCAGGGAGCAGCTCATGAATGACCTCAGGAGAACAGTGCTGGATTGCAGTGAGACAGTACATGTGCAGGAGTTGGACGGGCCAGCGCTGGGAACACACACGGCTTTATCTCACTCCAGCTGCTGCATCCGCATGACCCACCGCTACCCACACCCAATGTTTCCGGTCACTTACACGGTCCCCACCAAAATGAAGTGAAGCTGGACTGAAACAAGAAAACAGTACCTCAGGGGTCGGGCCGAGGGAGGGGGTCATGTGACATCTTACAGAAACTATTTACACCACAGTTCGGCATCGAACCACCCAAGGGGAGATTATTGTGTGTGTTTTCATGTTGTGTGTGTGCAGTCCCAAACCCCGCCACAGCCCAACCAACACTCTGCTGACGTCAGTCGGAGTGCACACTGAGCTGGCTCCTAGCCAAATTTTAGACAAAAACGTTAAAAGAACATAAAAAATGTATTTAGCATACCTGTTTTGAAACAAAGTTTACAGCTTATAAAAATATCACAACCTGACCCAACATGGGGAAGAAAAAAGAATTAAACATACTAACAATTACAAAGTTAGCATGCAAAAAAAAGTACCACCCTATATCTCTTGCTAGTGTGGAGTACAAAAGCGTGGGGCACAGATAACAGCGTCTGTCCTTCAAAAAGAAAACGGCCAAAGATGTGATTAACAGGGAAGGGCCTAGAGCCCAGCCTCAGCAGATCGAAAATAACTGCAACCATAACAACTGGTTCTGTCCAAAAATCTGATCAAACTCTTCATCTTCATTCTGATTTGTCCATTGAGTTTTGCATGATGGCTCATGCCCAATCAGCTCTTTCGAGACGGCTGAGCAAAATCATCAATCCGCAAAAAAGAAGTCCATGAAGTCACCTGCCACCACGAGAAGTTACAGAATTTCAGGCAACTACTGAAAATCCTTCTGAACAGCAGTAAGTGGCAGGACACAGCTGGTGTTTGGCGTGATTATGGAGGAGAGCTGCAGCAGTACTGAGAGGAGGCAGCACATGGACGCAGTACTGGTGCAGGGTCCATGGGGGGGTCCTCAGACAGGAAGTGCACGGTGGTAGGGGAATGGGGGTCCTCAGACAGGAAGTGCACGGTGGTAGGGGAATGGGGGTCCTCAGACAGGAAGTGCACGGCGGTAGGGGAATGGGGGTCCTCAGACAGGAAGTGCACGGCGGTAGGGGGAATGGGGTCCTCGGACAGGAAGTGCACGGCGGTAGGGGAATGGGGGTCCTCAGACAGGAAGTGCACGGCGGTAGGGGGAAAGGGGGGGTCCTCAGACAGGAAGTGCAGCAGGGAAGGGGGAAAGGGGGGGTCCTCACACAGGAAGTGCAGCTGGGAGGGAAGGACACAGGGCTCATTCCAATTGCTTCTCCACCCCCTCGTTTCCTTCCCTTGTGCCCTAATCAGGAACCCACCAGGATCTGCCATCATTGAGGAGATTACCATCCAAATGTCACTTCATCCAGCATTAGGTAACAGGGCTTACCCAAAGGTGTCTTGATCAAGGAAACCAGAGAGCATCCTCGGCGAAAGTACGTTTTTGGAATGTGAGACGTGTAAATGACTGAGCAGTCCACTCACCTCTCCCCAATTCCCACTCCATTTCCCCCAATCATTTCCTCCGCTTCTCTCCATCTTTACTGTCTTCACTTCCTTCCTTTCTTTGCCTGCCCAGTGGGTGGAGCTAGAGCACAGAAGGGAGGAAAAGATGGGCGGAGGGGAAACATAAGCACTGGAATAAGCCCACAGGCTGCACTAGCTGCAGAAGGGGAGGGGGGCGGGGTCAGAAATAAGGGGGCGGGGCATAGAGGGTCCATCTCCGTGGTTACGCGTACACCTGCATGCCGTTGCGCTGAGATGGCGCCGCGGGCGCTGGCTGCTGGCCCTGATCCAGGAGATGGGTGTGGCGGGGCGGGGCCAGGAGGCGGGCATTTCCCCCCAGGGGGGTGGGGCTGGTGGTAACGTCGGACCAGTCCGAGTTAGAGTGGGGAGAGGAGGAGGACCAGGGGTCGGGCGACTCGGGGGAGGGCGTGAGGTACGGGTGCTCGCTGGAGGGCAGCGGCTGGCCCGGCGGGTGATGCCCGGGGGTGGCGCTCTCGGAGCTGGCGGCAGGGTAGCTGTGCTGGGAGGGCGGGGTCGGGTACTTATCCACTGGGCTCTGCATAGGCTGGTAGGGAGGCACGGGGGGCTGGGAGTGAGGGGGCGGGAGGGTGTGGTGGGACATGTTGTGTGGGCGGGGCAGCCCCGCCTCAGGAAGCTGGTACATCATGCCCTGAGCGCAATGCAGGTGGGAGGTGGAGCCCTGCTGAGGGTGGGCGTGGCTCTGCTTTGGCCCCGCCCCCTGGCCTTGCCCCCCCAGCAGGGCCGGCCCGCCCCCCGGAGGCATCATCTGAAAGGTGACGATGGGTGGAAGCTGCTCACGGCTCATTGGCACGTTCATGGGCGTCAGCAGCCCTGCCCCCGGGTGGTGCTGGGGCAGCCCAGGGTGGGCGGAGCTGAGCTGGTGGGGCAGGACGCCGAACATGTGCGCCCCGCCGTACCCGTGTTTGGGGAGCCCCACCCAGCCCTGCGGCGGTGGGGCCTGGTGCTGCTGCTGCTGTGTTAGCATGTGACTAACGGGGGGCAGCAGGGGCCGAGCGGTCGGGCTGCCCAGCAGCGGTGGAGACGTGGCAGCGCTGACCGTGCTGACCCCATCGCCGGCGTACGAGTGCGGGGACTCCAGCGAGTCCACAGGGGACAGGGTGACTGAGCTCTCAGAGAGCCCGGGCCCAGCCTTCACGCCGTTAGTGACCGCGCCTGTGTTTCCGTTAGCTGCTCCCACGCTAGCCTGCCCCGACCCCTCCCCTCCTGTCGACTTCTTCCGCCGCTTGGCCTTCAGCTCTTTAACCGCACCGCCTGCTGCCCCGCCCACTTTGGCCCCGCCCCGCCTACTCTTCTTCCCCTGGGGGCCGGGCCGCATGCCCATGAAGCTCGCCCCATTCGTGGGGCACGCCATGGAGGCGTGGCCTCCGGAAGCCCGGCCCCCGCTCAGGTGATTCGCGCCGGCGTGCGGGCTGTGGACCAGGTTGTACTGGTCGAGCAGGTGCACGATGTCATGGTGCATGCGCTCCTGGGCCGTGTCCCGCGGAAGCCGGTCCAGGTGGTCGGTTATGTCCCGGTTTGAGTAGTGGTCCAACAGAACCTGAGCCGCCTCGAAGCTGCCCTCCCGCGCCGCCAGAAACAGGGGCGTCTCCTCCTGGGGGGGGGGAGAGAGGGGGAGAAAGGAGGTGAAGAGATGGATGGAACTGAGCTGAAGTACAACAGCTAACATCCGTCCGCAGCCTGAGCATCTCCCCCCTTCAGAAGCAGAATAAGAGGGGATTTTCCTCACAGAAACCAAACTCAGCCCAAAAGAGGACAGCCAGGACAGACAGCAAAGGCGTTTCACGGCAAAAAAAGAAGAAGAGGCCAATGGGAAGGAATCAAATGAAAAACATGAAAGACCCCCCCCTCCAGCGCTAATGAAAGACAGAGGCACAGGGAGAGCAGAAGGGATTGATTTAAACAGCGAGTAAAAAGGGAAAAGAATACGAGGAGGGGTAAAGGATGGGCAGAAGGAGTGAATAGGGAGGGCGGAGACGGAGAGTAAACGATGGGCAGCAGGAGTGAATAGGGAGAGCGGAGACGGAGAGTAAACGATGGGCAGCAGGAGTGAATAGGGTGAGCGGAGATGGAGAGTAAAGGATGGGCAGCAGGAGTGAATAGGGAGAGCGGAGACAAGGAGTAAAGGATGGGCAGCAGGAGTGAATAGGGTGAGCGGAGACGGAGAGTAAAGGATGGGCAGCAGGAGTGAATAGAGAGAACGGAGACGGAGAGTAAAGGATGGGCAGCAGGAGTGAATAGGGTGAGCGGAGACGGAGAGTAAACGATGGGCAGCAGGAGCGAATAGGGAGAGCGGAGACGGAGAGTAAAGGATGGGCAGCAGGAGTGAATAGGCAAAGCAGAGACGGAGAGTAGAGGATGGGCAGCAGGAGTGAATAGGGAGAGCGGAGACGGAGAGTAAACGATGGGCAGCAGGAGTGAATAGGGAGAGCGGAGAAGGAAAGTAAAGGATAGGCAGCAGGAGTGAATAGGGAGAGCGGAGACGGAGAGTAAAGGATGGGCAGAAGGAGTGTAAAGGATGGGCAGCAGGAGTGAATAGGGAGAGCGGAGACGGAGAGTAAAGGATGGGCAGCAGGAGTGAATAGGGAGAGCGGAGACGGAGAGTAAAGAATAGGCAGCAGGAGTGAATAGGGAGAGCGGAGACGGAGAGTAAAGGGAGAGCGGAGAAGGAGGCAGAGGGTGCAGCAGGAGTGAATAGGAGGCGGAGAAGGAGAGTAAAGGATGGGCAGCAGGAGTGAATAGGGAGAGCGGAGACGGAGAGTAAAGGATGGGCAGCAGGAGTGAATAGGGAGAGCGGAGACGGAGAGTAAAGGATGGGCAGCAGGAGTGAATAGGGAGAGCGGAGACGGAGAGTAAAGGATGGGCAGCAGGAGTGAATAGGGAGAGCGGAGACGGAGAGTAAAGGATAGGCAGCAGGAGTGAATAGGGAGAGCGGAGACGGAGAGTAAAGGATGGGCAGCAGGAGTGAATAGGGAGAGCGGAGACGGAGAGTAAAGGATGGGCAGCAGGAGTGAATAGGGAGAGCGGAGACGGAGAGTAAAGGATGGGCAGCAGGAGTGAATAGGGAGAGCGGAGACGGAGAGTAAAGGATGGGCAGCAGGAGTGAATAGGGAGAGCGGAGACGGAGAGTAAAGGATGGGCAGCAGGAGTGAATAGGGAGAGCGGAGATGGAGAGTAAGGATGGGCAGCAGGGAGTGAATGGGGAGGCGGAGACGGAGAGTAAAGGATAGGCAGGGAGAGAAAAAGGATGGGCAGCAGGGAATAGGGAGGCAGGAGGAAGTAAAGGATGGGCAGCAGGAATGAGGCGGAGAGAGTAAAGGATAGGCAGCAGGAGTGAATAGGGAGAGCGGAGACGGAGAGTAAAGGATGGGCAGCAGGAGTGAATAGGGAGAGCGGAGACGGAGAGTAAAGGATGGGCAGCAGGAGTGAATAGGGAGAGCGGAGACGGAGAGTAAAGGATGGGCAGCAGGAGTGAATAGGGAGAGCGGAGACGGAGAGTAAAGGATAGGCAGCAGGAGTGAATAGGGAGAGCGGAGACGGAGAGTAAAGGATAGGCAGAAGGAGTGAATAGGGAGAGCGGAGACGGAGAGAAAAGGATAAACAGCAGCAGGAGCGGAGATGGGAGAGCGGAGACGGGGAGAGAGTAAAGGATGGGCAGCAGGAGTGAATAGGCAAAGCAGAGACGGAGAGTAAAGGATGGGCAGCAGGAGTGAATAGGGAGAGCGGAGACGGAGAGTAAAGGATGGGCAGCAGGAGTGAATAGGGAGAGCGGAGACGGAGAGTAAAGAATAGGCAGGAGGAGTGAATAGGGAGAGCGGAGACGGAGAGTAAAGGATAGGCAGCAGGAGTGAATAGGGAGAGCGGAGACGGAGAGTAAAGAATAGGCAGGAGGAGTGAATAGGGAGAGCGGAGACGGAGTGTAAAGGATGGGCAGCCAGGAGGAGAGATTAGGAGAGAGGGGAGACAGAAGGAGAGATTAGGAGAGAGGGGAGACAGGAGGAGAGATTGCACCTTGTTGTCTTGCATGTCCCTGTTAGCTCCATTCTTCAGCAGCACCAGTGTGGCCTCCACATTATTGACAGCAGCAGCCCAGTGCAGCGCTGATTTACCTGGGAAGAGCAGGAGAAATACAGGGTCCGCATCAGCACCACAGCCTCAACAACCCTGAGCACCATTCTGCACCGCCACGCTACCACTGGGCTTCACTGAGTCAACCATTTCAGCACCGCAATACTACCGCTAAGCTTCAGTTAGCCAAACACTTCAGCACCGCAATCCTACCGCTAAGCTACAGTTAGCCAAACACTTCAGCACCTCAATCCTACCGCTAAGCTACAGTTAGCCAAACACTTCAGCACTGCTATCCTACCGCTAAGCTACAGCTAGCCAAACACTTCAGCACCGCAATCCTACTGCTAAGCTACAGCTAGCCAAACACTTCAGCACTGTTATCCTACCGCTAAGCTACAGCTAGCCAAACACTTCAGCACCGCAATCCTATCGCTAAGCTACAGTTAGCCAAGCACTTCAGCACCTCAATCCTACCGCTAAGCTACAGTTAGCCAAACACTTCAGCACTGTTATCCTACCGCTAAGCTACAGTTAGCCAAACACTTCAGCACCACAATACTACCGCTAAGTTACAGCTAGCCAAACACGTCAGCACCTCAGTCCTCCCGCTAAGCTACAGCTAGCCAAACACTTCAGCGCCGCAATACTACCGCTTAGCTACAGCTAACCAAACACTTCAGCACCGCAATCCCACCGCTAAGCTAGTTAGCCAAACACTTTAGCACTGCTATCCTACCACTATGCTACAGTTATACAAACACTTCAGCACTGCTATCCTACCGCTAAGCTAAAGTTAGCCAAACACTTCAGCACTGCTATCCTACCGCTAACCTAAAGCTAGCCAAACACTTCAGCACTGCTTTCCTACCACTAAGCTTAAGCTAGCCAAACACTTCAGCACTGCTATCCTACCGCTAAGCTACAGTTAGCCAAACACTTCAGTACTGCTATCCTACTGCTAAGATAAAAGCTAGCCAATCACTTCAGCACTGCTATCCTACTGCTAAGCTAAAGATAGCCAAACACTTCAGCACTGCTATCCTACCGCTCAGCTACAGTTAGCCAAACATTTCATCATCGTAATCCTTCCGCTATGCTTCATTTAGCCAAACACTTCAGCACCTTTCGAGTCTCTCCTTGTGTTTAAATTTGTCCTACAGTTAAAATTTAAGTGTTTGGCGCATCTTTCCTGAAGTTTAGTGTCAGTGTTTCGCCTCTCTCCTGAAGATATTCGTTAGGGTTCTGAGCCTGTTCTAAGGCATGAGTCAGTGTTCTGATTCTCTCCTGAAGATATTCGTTGGGGTTCTGAGCCTGTTCTAAGGCATGAGTCAGTGTTCTGATTCTCTCCTGAGGATATTCGTTAGGGTTCTGAGCCTGTTCTAAGGCATGAGTCAGTGTTCTGATTCTCTCCTGAAGATATTCTTTAGGGTTCTGAGCCTGTTTTAAGGCATGAGTCAGTGTTTCTGATTCTCTCCTGAAGATATTCTTTAGGGTTCTGAGCCTGTTCTAAGGCATGAGTCAGTGTTCTGATTCTCTCCTGAAGATATTCTTTAGGATTCTGAGCCTGTTCTAAGGCATGAGTCAGTGTTCTGATTCTCTCCTGAAGATATTCTTTAGGGTTCTGAGCCTGTTCTAAGGCATGAGTCAGTGTTCTGATTCTCCCTGAAGATATTCTTTTTAGGGTTCTGAGCCTGTTTTAAGGCACGAGTCAGTGTTCTGATTCTCTCCTGAAGATATTCTTTAGGGTTCTGAGCCTGTTCTAAGGCATGAGTCAGTGTTCTGATTCTCTCCTGAAGATATTCTTTGGGGTTCTGAGCCTGTTTTAAGGCATGAGTCAGTGTTCTGATTCTCTCCTGAAGATATTCTTTAGGGTTCTGAGCCTGTTCTAAGGCATGAGTCAGTGTTTGATTCTCTCCTGAAGATATTCTTTAGGGTTCTGAGCCTGTTTTAAGGCATGAGTCAGTGTTCTGATTCTCTCCTGAAGATATTCTTTAGGGTTCTGAGCCTGTTTTAAGGCATGAGTCAGTGTTCTGATTCTCTCCTGAAGATATTCTTTAGGGTTCTGAGCCTGTTCTAAGGCATGAGTCAGTGTTCTGATTCTCTCCTGAAGATATTCTTTAGGGTTCTGAGCCTGTTTTAAGGCATGAGTCAGTGTTCTGATTCTCTCCTGAAGATATTCTTTAGGGTTCTGAGCCTGTTTTAAGGCATGAGTCAGTGTTCTGATTCTCTCCTGAAGATATTCTTTAGGGTTCTGAGCCTGTTTTAAGGCATGAGTCAGTGTTCTGATTCTCTCCTGAGGATATTCTTTAGGGTTCTGAGCCTGTTCTAAGGCATGAGTCAGTGTCTGATTCTCTCCTGAAGATATTCTTTAGGGTTCTGAGCCTGTTCTAAGGCATGAGTCAGTGTTTGATTCTCTCCTGAAGATATTCTTTAGGGTTCTGAGCCTGTTTTAAGGCATGAGTCAGTGTTCTGATTCTCTCCTGAAGATATTCTTTAGGGTTCTGAGCCTGTTTTAAGGCATGAGTCAGTGTTCTGATTCTCTCCTGAGGATATTCTTCAGGGTTCTGAGCCTGTTTTAAGGCATGAGTCAGTGTCTGATTCTCTCCTGAAGATATTCTTTAGGGTTCTGAGCCTGTTCTAAGGCATGAGTCAGTGTTCTGATTCTCTCCTGAAGATATTCGTTAGGGTTCTGAGCCTGTTCTAAGGCATGAGTCAGTGTTCTGATTCTCTCCTGAGGATATTCGTTAGGGTTCTGAGCCTGTTCTAAGGCATGAGTCAGTGTTCTGATTCTCTCCTGAAGATATTCTTTAGGGTTCTGAGCCTGTTTTAAGGCATGAGTCAGTGTTTCGCCTCTCTCCTGAAGATATTCTTTAGGGTTCTGAGCCTGTTCTAAGGCATGAGTCAGTGTTCTGATTCTCTCCTGAAGATATTCTTAAGGATTCTGAGCCTGTTCTAAGGCATGAGTCAGTGTTCTGATTCTCTCCTGAAGATATTCTTTAGGGTTCTGAGCCTGTTCTAAGGCATGAGTCAGTGTTCTGATTCTCCCCTGAAGATATTCTTTAGGGTTCTGAGCCTGTTTTAAGGCATGAGTCAGTGTTCTGATTCTCTCCTGAAGATATTCTTTAGGGTTCTGAGCCTGTTCTAAGGCATGAGTCAGTGTTCTGATTCTCTCCTGAAGATATTCTTTAGGGTTCTGAGCCTGTTTTAAGGCATGAGTCAGTGTTCTGATTCTCTCCTGAAGATATTCTTTAGGGTTCTGAGCCTGTTCTAAGGCATGAGTCAGTGTTTGATTCTCTCCTGAAGATATTCTTTGGGGCTCTGAGCCTGTTCTAGGCATGAGTCAGTGTTCTCTCCTGAAGATATTCTTTGGGTTCATGAGCCTCTAGTGTCAGTGTCTGATTCTCTCCTGAAGATATTCTTTAGGGTTCTGAGCCTGTTCTAAGGCATGAGTCAGTGTTCTGATTCTCTCCTGAAGATATTCTTTAGGGTTCTGAGCCTGTTTTAAGGCATGAGTCAGTGTTCTGATTCTCTCCTGAAGATATTCTTTGGGGTTCTGAGCCTGTTTTAAGGCATGAGTCAGTGTTCTGATTCTCTCCTGAAGATATTCTTTAGGGTTCTGAGCCTGTTCTAAGGCATGAGTCAGTGTTTGATTCTCTCCTGAAGATATTCTTTAGGGTTCTGAGCCTGTTCTAAGGCATGAGTCAGTGTTTGATTCTCTCCTGAAGATATTCCTAGGGTTCTGAGCCTGTTCTCATTAGTGTTTGTTCTGAAGATGTTCTTTAGGGTTCTGAGCCTGTTTTAAGGCATGAGTCAGTGTTCTGATTCTCTCCTGAAGATATTCTTTTTTTAGGGTTCTGAGCCTGTTTTAAGGCATGAGTCAGTGTTCTGATTCTCTCCTGAAGATATTCTTTAGGGTTCTGAGCCTGTTTTAAGGCATGAGTCAGTGTTCTCTCTGAAGATATTCTTTAGGGTTCTGAGCCTGTTCTAAGGCATGAGTCAGTGTTTGATTCTTCCTGAAGATATTCTTTAGGGTTCTGAGCCTGTTCTAAGGCATGAGTCAGTGTTTGATTCTCTCCTGAAGATATTCTTTAGGGTTCTGAGCCTGTTCTAAGGCATGAGTCAGTGTTCTGATTCTCTCCTGAAGATATTCTTTAGGGTTCTGAGCCTGTTTTAAGGCATGAGTCAGTGTTCTGATTCTCTCCTGAAGATATTCTTTAGGGTTCTGAGCCTGTTCTAAGGCATGAGTCAGTGTTTGATTCTCTCCTGAAGATATTCTTTAGGGTTCTGAGCCTGTTCTAAGGCATGAGTCAGTGTTCTGATTCTCTCCTGAAGATATTCTTTTCTGGCCTGTTCTGAGCCTGTTTGATTCTCTCCTGAGGCATGAGTCAGTGTTTGATTCTCTCCTGAGGATATTCTTTAGGGTTCTGAGCCTGTTCTAAGGCATGAGTCAGTGTTTGATTCTGATTCTCTCCTGTTCTAGGCATGATTCAGTGTTTGATTCTCTCCTGGTTCTGAGCCTGTTTTAAGGCATGAGTCAGTGTTTGATTCTCTCCTGAAGATATTCTCTTATTCTTTTCTGAGCCTGTTCTAAGGCACGAGTCAGTGTTTGATTCTCTCCTGAAGATATTCTTTAGGGTTCTGAGCCTGTTCTAAGGCATGAGTCAGTGTTTGATTCTCTCCTGAAGATATTCTTTAGGGTTCTGAGCCTGTTTTAAGGCATGAGTCAGTGTTCTGATTCTCTCCTGAAGATATTCTTTAGGGTTCTGAGCCTGTTTTAAGGCATGAGTCAGTGTTCTGATTCTCTCCTGAAGATATTCTTTAGGGTTCTGAGCCTGTTTTAAGGCATGAGTCAGTGTTCTGATTCTCTCCTGAAGATATTCTTTAGGGTTCTGAGCCTGTTTTAAGGCATGAGTCAGTGTTCTGATTCTCTCCTGAAGATATTCTTTAGGGTTCTGAGCCTGTTCTAAGGCATGAGTCAGTGTTCTGATTCTCTCCTGAGGATATTCTTTAGGGTTCTGAGCCTGTTTTTAAGGCATGAGTTTTAGTGTTCTGATTCTCTCCTGAAGATATTCTTTTTAGGGTTCTGAGCCTGTTTTAAGGCATGAGTCAGTGTTCTGATTCTCTCCTGAGGATATTCTTTAGGGTTCTGAGCCTGTTCTAAGGCATGAGTCAGTGTTTGATTCTCTCCTGAAGATATTCTTTTAGGGTTCTGAGCCTGTTTTTAAGGCATGAGTCAGTGTTCTCTCCTGATTCTGAGCCTCCTGAGTCATATTCTCTTGAGGATATTCTTTAGGGTTCTGTTCTAAGGCATGAGTCAGTGTTTGATTCTCTCCTGAGGATATTCTTTAGGGTTCTGAGCCTGTTCTAAGGCATGAGTCAGTGTTTGATTCTCTCCTGAGGATATTCTTTAGGGTTCTGAGCCTGTTCTAAGGCATGAGTCAGTGTTTGATTCTCTCCTGAGGATATTCTTTAGGGTTCTGAGCCTGTTTTAAGGCATGAGTCAGTGTTCTGATTCTCTCCTGAAGATATTCTTTAGGGTTCTGAGCCTGTTCTAAGGCATGAGTCAGTGTTTGATTCTCTCCTGAATATTCTTTAGATATTCAGTGTTTGATTCTCTCCTGAAGGTTCTGAGCCTGTTCTAAGGCATGAGTCAGTGTTTGATTCTCTCCTGAAGATATTCTTTTTTGGGGTTCTGAGCCTGTTTTAAGGCATGAGTCAGTGTTCTGATTCTCTCCTGAAGATATTCTTTAGGGTTCTGAGCCTGTTCTAAGGCATGAGTCAGTGTTTGATTCTCTCCTGAAGATATTCTTTAGGGTTCTGAGCCTGTTCTAAGGCATGAGTCAGTGTTTGATTCTCTCCTGAAGATATTCTTTAGGGTTCTGAGCCTGTTTTAAGGCATGAGTCAGTGTTCTGATTCTCTCCTGAAGATATTCTTTAGGGTTCTGAGCCTGTTTTAAGGCACGAGTCAGTGTTCTGATTCTCTCCTGAGGATATTCTTTAGGGTTCTGAGCCTGTTCTAAGGCATGAGTCAGTGTTTGATTCTCTCCTGAGGATATTCTTTAGGGTTCTGAGCCTGTTCTAAGGCATGAGTCAGTGTCTGATTCTCTCCTGAAGATATTCTTTAGGGTTCTGAGCCTGTTCTAAGGCATGAGTCAGTGTTTGATTCTCTCCTGAAGATATTCTTTAGGGTTCTGATTCTGTTTTAAGGCATGAGTCAGTGAAGAACAAAACAAATCAGCGTTTTGAGCTCTCCTTGGCGCTGTGTGGCTCCCGCTTGGCGCGGTGGTCTCACCGTGGTCATCCACGGCGTTGACATCGGCGTGGCAGTGCACCAGCTCCTCCACCATGCCCTCCACGGCGAGTCGCGCCGCCAGGATCAGTGGCGTCGTGCCATCGTTCATTCGGGCGTCCAGCTCCGTGGCTCGGTTCCGGATCAGGATCTGAGAAGACGGAGGGAGAATTGAGAACAGTGCAGTAGGGTAGAGGATCCCAGTACTGGCATAGAGCAGAGCTAAAGATGGAGCAATAAATGTTTCAGTACTTCAGAGTACATGCCCACAGTTTGGCCGAGGCTGTTTTACTCAATGCAGTTACCCACCTAACTCCATAATTCTGCCAAGGGATACAGTGACCAGGAGTGGTAAGCACTAGCCTGCCAGGGCTCACCAGAATCAAGCACATTTCCATAAGCAAATGTAGCAAATTTACTGAGTTAGCCAAGTAATAGCACATAAAACCTGGAACACTTCTTTATAGTTCAGTCCTTGCTGCAGACTGGGGAGGACTCAACATCATATTCAGTAACCCAGCTTCATAATACAGACCCCAGTCGTAAATATTAGCTCGTTAGCATTCACCTGAAACACATTAGCAGGTCAGCGCTCACTAGTAACATGCGCTGATAAAGGCTGGTTAGCTCATTAGCGCTCACTTGTAACATGCGCTGATTAAAGCTGGTTAGCTCATTAGCACACTAGCGCTCACTTGTAACATGCACTGATAAAGGCTGGTTCGCTCATTAGCGCTCACTTGTAACATGCGCTGATAAAGGCTGGTTCGCTCATTAGCGCTCACGTGTAACATGCGCTGATAAAGGCTGGTTCGCTCATTAACGCTCACTTGTAACATGCGCTGATAAAGGCTGGTTCTCTCATTAGCGCACTTGTAACATGCGCTGATAAAGGCTGGTTCTCTCATTAGCGCTCACTTGTAACATGCGCTGATAAAGGCTGGTTCGCTCATTAGCGCTCATTTGTAACATGCGCTGATAAAGGCTGGTTCTCTCATTAGCGCTCATTTGTAACATGCGCTGATAAAGGCTGGTTCTCTCATTAGCGCTCACTTGTAACATGCGCTGATAAAGGCTGGTTCGCTCATTAGCGCTCACGTGTAACATGCGCTGATAAAGGCTGGTTCGCTCATTAACGCTCACTTGTAACATGCGCTGATAAAGGCTGGTTCTCTCATTAGCGCTCACTTGTAACATGCGCTGATAAAGGCTGGTTCTCTCATTAGCGCTCACTTGTAACATGCGCTGATAAAGGCTGGTTCGCTCATTAGCGCTCATTTGTAACATGCGCTGATAAAGGCTGGTTCGCTCATTAACGCTCACTTGTAACATGCGCTGATAAAGGCTGGTTCTTTCATTAGCGCTCACTTGTAACATGCGCTGATAAAGGCTGGTTCGATCATTAGCGCTCACGTGTAACATGCGCTGATAAAGGCTGGTTCGCTCATTAACGCTCACTTGTAACATGCGCTGATAAAGGCTGGTTCTCTCATTAGCGCTCACTTGTAACATGCGCTGATAAAGGCTGGCTCGATCATTAGCACTCACTTGTAACATGCGCTGATAAAGGCTGGTTAGCTCATTAGCACGTTAGCGCTCACTTGTAACATGCGCTGATAAAGGCTGGTTCAATCATTAGCACTCACTCGTAACATGCGCTAATAAAGGCTGGTTAGCTCATTAGCGCTCACCTGGAAAACGCCCTGCGCATCGGCCGCCACAGCGGCGTGCAGGGGCGTCCGGCCCATGTTGTCGTGCGCGTTGGCGTCTGCACCAGCGTCCAGCAGCCTCTTGGCAGCGTCGGCTCGGGCGTAGCGAGCGGCGAGGTGCAGAGCCGTCTCCCCGGTGCGATCCGTCTGCGCCATTAGCGTAGCACCCTGCTCGATCAAGTCGGTGATGATGCTGGCGCCTGGCTCGTCCGCTCCGCTCTCCTCCTCTTCCTCGCCCAGCAGGCTGTTACACTCCGCCCCCGCGCCATGACGCAGCGAGGCCAGCATCAGGGGCGTGAAGCCGTCTGAGAGACGAACGTGCGGCGTTAGCGTCAGTGCAGGAGAAACGATCAGTCCTGCACTGTTAGCAGTGTGTGAGAATTTCACGAGGACACACTTCAACTAAATCATTTTTAAAAAGAAATCTACATCTTTTTATATTGCCAAGCTGCTTTTAAAATTGGTCTAATTATTTTATGTGTGCATGTGATTATGATGTATGTATTGTATGTACATATACTGTAAGTATATATCATGATGTGCCAGGATTGATTTTATATTTGTATACTGTGCATTCTCCAAAATAGAGGTCAATAAACTAAACTAACAAACTAACAACTGTACGAAAACATGCAATCACGAACAGAGGTGCAAAGACCAGGTTCAGAAAGTAAAAATCCTCCCCAGAACTTTATTCCAACCAGCTGGATTTACTTCTGACAGGAGATAGAGCCAATATGAATGATCAGCTCATTCCTGAAAAACCTGGCAGGATGTTTACTTTCTGACCCTTGGATTCTCCACCTCTCATTCATGAGAGAGGAACTTCAACACACGGCTCTTGACTAAGTGCCACGATAATGAAATGAAAGTGGAACAGAGAGGTGAGGGCACTGTAACAGCCTCTGAACCGTACAGTGTCACGGCTGTAACAGCCACTGAACTGTACAGTGTCACCGCTGTAACAGCCTCTGAACCGTACAGTGTCACGGCTATAACAGCCTCTGAACTGTACAGTGTCACGGCTGTAACAGTCTCTGAACCGTACAGTGTCACCGCTGTAACAGCCTCTGAACCGTACAGTGTCACAGCTGTAACAGCCTCTGAACTGTACAGTGTCACGGCTGTAACAGCCTCTGAACTGTAACAGTGTCAGTGTCACGGCTATAACAACCTCTGAACCGTACAGTGTCACGGCTATAACAGCCTCTGAACCACGGCTGTAACAGCCTCTGAACAGTGTCACGGCTGTAACAGCCTCTGAACCGTACAGTGTCACCGGCTGTAACAGCCTCTGAACCGTCAGTGTCACGGCTGTAACAGCCTCTGAACCGTACAGTGTCAACCGTACAGTGTCACGGCTGTACAGCCTCTGAACCGTACAGTGTCACGGCTGTAACAGCCTCTGAACCGTACAGTGTCACGGCTGTAACAGCCTCTGAACCGTACAGTGTCACGGCTGTAACAGCCTCTGAACCGTACAGTGTCACGGCTATAACAGCCTCTGAACCGTACAGTGTCACGGCTGTAACAGCCTCTGAACCGTACAGTGTCACGGCTGTAACAGAACCTGTCTGAACCGTACGGTGTCCTCGGCTGTAACAGCCTCTGAACTGTACAGTGTCACGGCTGTAACAGCCTCTGAACCGTACAGTGTCACGGCTGTAACAGCCTCTGAACCGTACAGTGTCACGGCTGTAACAGCCTCTGAACCGTACAGTGTCACGGCTGTAACAGCCTCTGAACCGTACAGTGTCACGGCTGAAACAGCCTCTGAACCGTACAGTGTCACGGCTGTAACAGCCTCTGAACCGTACAGTGTCACGGCTGTAACAGCCTCTGAACTGTACAGTGTCACGGCTGTAACAGCCTCTGAACCGTACAGTGTCACAGCTGTAACAGTCTCTGAACTGTACAGTGTCACGGCTGTAACAGCCTCTGAACTGTACACAGTGTCACGGCTGTAACAGTCTCTGAACCGTACAGTGTCACGGCTGTAACAGACCTCTGAACTGTACAGTGTCACGGCTGTAACAGCCTGAACCAGTGTCTCTGAACTGTACAGTGTCACGGCTGTAACAGCCTCTGAACTGTACAGTGTCAGTGTCTGAACTGAACTGTACAGTGTCATGGCTGTAACAGCCTCTGAACCGTACAGTGTCACGGGCTGTAACAGCCTCTGAACCATACAGTGTCACGGCTGTAACAGCCTCTGAACTGTACAGTGTCACGGCTGTAACACCTCTGAACCGCACAGTGTGTCACGGCTGTAACAGCCTCTGAACCGTACTGAACTGTACAGTGTCACAGTGTCTCGAACCGCTGTAACAGCCTCTGAACCGTACAGTGTCACGGCTGTAACAGCCTCTGAACTGTACAGTGTCACGGCTGTAACAGCCTCTGAACCGTACAGTGTCACGGCTGTAACAGCCTCTGAACCGTACAGTGTCACGGCTGTAACGGCTTCTGAACTGTACAGTGTCACGGCTGTAACAGCCTCTGAACTGTACAGTGTCACGGCTGTAACAGCCTCTGAACTGTGCAGTGTCACGGCTGTAACAGCCTCTGAACCGGCACAGTGTCACGGCTGTAACAGCCTCTGAACCGTACACGGCTGGAACAGCCTCTGAACTGTACAGTGTCACGCTATAACAGCCTCTGAACTGTACAGTGTCACGGCTGAAACAGCCTCTGAACCGTACAGTGTCACAGCTGTACCAGTCTCTGAAATGTACAGTGTCACGGCTGTACCAGTCTCTGAACCATACAGTGTCACGGCTGTAACGGTCTATGAACCGTACAGTGTCACGGCTGTAACGGCCTCTGAATTGTACAGTGTCACGGCTGTAACAGCCTCTGAACTGTACAGTGGCATGGCTGTAACGGCCTCTGAACTGTACAGTGTCACGGCTGTAACAGCCTCTGAACCGTACAGTGTCACGGCTGTAACGGCCTCTGAACTGTACAGTGTCACAGCGGGCAGTACCTGGGCCCTTCACGTTCACGTCCAGGCAGTCGATGTCCACCTCGGCCTGGGGAGGGGTGAGAGTGATGTCAGCAGCTTTGTGGTGCTGCAGCGTCCATTCACGACGGTCGACTCCGCCTCCTTCCACGCCCACAGGAAGTAGGGGCTTGTCCTCAGTCTGCTGGGAGATATGGGTGTGGTGGGGGAGATTCTGGTCACTGCTCTAACACCACCAGTACATAGCGTAAATGTGTGGGAGAGAGCTCTCTAACTAGCATGCAATAAAACCAGTGATGTTCCTCATGTTTCATGCGAGCAACCTCAAAACATGAAAGAAACAAATGATTGTGGATAGAGAACATTACAGTACTTATAACTAGTACACTTACTGTGATAATATTTATTCTGCAGCCCTTCATACTTAGACTAAAATTATTCAGAAGAGGATTTGAATGTTTTAAAGTCACACTTCAGGTATTGCAACCTAATGCAGTCAATCATTAGTCTGTAGGTTGGGAGCTCAACTGGGCTGGTGGAGTTTAGAAGCTGGGTCCCGTAATGAGCCTGTGGCCCGCTAGGCTATATTAGCATGGGTACTGAAACGGCACCTGAGATGCAATGCATTTCAACTTTGGGTTCCCCCACACAACTTTTTTAGTCCTGATATTAAAGCTGGGGTCTGACTTTATGGCGCCTGCACTACAGTAACCAGGCACTGCTGCACACTACACATTTGAAGACACAGCACAATAGGTTACTTTGAGACATGTACTCAAAGGTACTACAGTCCACATTATAAACAGTAGTTTTCACCAATAAATCTTTAGTTTCAGTACAGGGACGTCCTCACTGCGTCCTTACCCTCGGTCTCTTGGGCTGAGGCTCCTCCTCCAGCCAGCGCTGGCTCTGAGCGGTGTCCATCAAGGACCCATCCTGGGGCTTCACCATGTTCCTGAGGGAGACACAGGGGGAGTGCAGGGGGTCAGCAATTGTTATTCATACGAGGGGAACCATGAACGAAACATCTTAACCTCCAAAAAGACATCATTGTGATAACACTCTCGGATAAGACGGGCAGTGGTATGGTCCCCTACTTCATGCCGAAGTCGTCCTGGCCCACGGGCTCCCGGCGCTTGCTGTCCTTCTTGGGGAGGAAGCCATCAGGGAGCCACAGGATGCCATGTTTCCGCTTGCGTTTGGCAGCCAGGACGCCCAGCACCACAATCACCAGCATGATGGCTCCTGCCACGGCAACCAGGTACAGCAGGTGTGGCTTGGGGGACGGCTCGAGGGGTTCACCTGCGGAATGGGGGGCAGGGCGTGTCATGCACGGGACCCTTAGGTCACACACTCGAACAAAACCATGCTGTCTCCATAAGGGGTTTTCACATACGTCCTATGATTTTTATGTCGTGTGATTTTAGCGGGTCCGTATGTGATGTACTACCATCGTAGGAAAAAGTCATTAAAAAAAGACAGCCATACAACTGATGTAGGATACAACTGTCACGTTCGATGAAGTCATGACAGTTGCAGAAAGGACGTAAAACTGTCGTGGGTTTAACATAGGATGCAAAATTCGAAGCAAATTCCAAAGATAATGAGGACCTCAGATGACCCAAAAAATCAAATGAAATTCGTAGGTCTAGCGTAAAACAGTCGAACAACCTCATAGGGCACTGCACGACAGGGCCTGATGTAGAACATCACCAACAATGCCGAAAAAATTCTGAACATTTTCAAAATTCTACGACGAGGGTCTATGACAGCCTTTTCCATCATAGAATACATGAACTTTGTGGGACAAACCAACGAGGGTCTCAGGAATTACCCCACATTTCTGTCATAGACCTGTTGTACACTTGTCGTACATCATATCTGAAAACCCCTTTAGAAGATACTGCTCGGCCGATTCACACAGAACTTATCTTCGCCTAGGGTGGAATTAAATCTGGATGGGGTGACATGTACAGCTGAGAGTGTCACTGCAAACACAGCCACAGGATACTCTGTTCACCACACGTTACACCACACATCACAGCCGCGACTCTACAGCGCCTCCCCCTGCCTGAGGCGTTCAGCGAGTACTCACTGCTGACTGATACCACCGGATACGGCAGGGGTCCCGGCCGCTTCAGGTACTCCGCTGCGATGTAGGAGGCCGCCAGGTCTGTGTTCATGAAGCAGTCATCAGAGTTCTGTGCGCACTGTCGATTATCGATCTCCAGGAAGACCTTAGACCTGCAGCGAGCGAGAGACAGAGAGAGAGAGAGAGAGAGAGAGAGAGAGTGTCAGGGGGAGGAGCACTCGTTCAGTCCTGAAAACTCGCCTGTGGAAGCTGTAACAAAACTATTCAGAAGCGCATCTATGGAACGGGGTGCATTCGCGTGCTCTCAGGACTTTAACACAGGACTATATGTACTTCTTACACAAAATATCAGCATGTGACCAACAGCCTGATCCAGGATTTTAATGCGTTCCACACCTGATGTTAGTCAAGCCTGTGATTAGTTACATCAGGTGGAACATTTGAAATCCCAGGATCTAACCAGTGCTGTCCACGGAGAAGGTGTGGGAACCTCTGGTGTAGAGCGCAGGTGCGTGCGAGATCTGTTATAGGACGAAGCAATCATCTTTGGAGCTAAATATCACTGGTCCCTGGAGATATTTGCAGCTTGAAATCAAGAAAACCAGATGAGGGGTCTTACTCTCGCTAGAAGAGCCCGATCTGTGGCAGATTACCGGGCAAGAGGAGGAGACTGAGGGGGTGTCGCCAGGAGTGATACAGTGCATTGAGAATGAAGGAAGGGGGCGGAGTCACTCTTACCCAATCACCTCCTTCTTCAGCTCCCTGCGGGCCCTGCGTTTCTGGCTGGAGAGCTCCCCCCCTTCCTCGGGGCCATAGTAGGGGTACACCATGGGTCTATGCTGGGCGTCTAATTTTACACGCAGGTTGGTGTGCAGCAGGGTGCCGAGAGATCGCAGGAATCCACGCAGGTCGCCGAGCAGCTCCTCCGGCTGCAGCAGGACCACCAGCACCAGCGTCCCCTCAGCCACCCGCGGCTGGACGTCCCCCGAACAGTCCAGCCCGTCCCACCCACACTCCTCCGTGTTGCATCCCTGGTTGCAGTGGCCATTAGCATAGTGATCCGCACAGTACTTATCATACCTGCGGAAGGGCAGAGAGCACAACACAATCTGCATCAAATACCGTAACACACTCTGCTACAGACACCACGACAAAGAGGGCAAGAAAGGAGACATCTGACTCAGGATTTTCATGACTTAATGACCATGAAGACTTAATTAGCCCAAATACAACAAGCGGCCCCACGCTTTCACACAGCAGGCTAATTAGACATTGCAGTCATTTAGCTGAGGCTTCTGTACCAGGCGTCTTACAGTTGATGAGACAAAGCAAGGCCCCAATGGGGGAATGGTATCGACAGGCGGTGCTCAGTGATGTCATACCCCAGAGTCTACCTTTAAGTGACACTACGATACATCTGCTGGATGCTGCAGATCCCATAACACTGACCATTTGCAATGGGACACTAAACTACCAGACAAAACTTCCCAAACTAAACTACCAAACAAAACTACCAAACAAAACAAACTACACAAAACTACCAAACAAAACTTCCCAAACTAAACTACCAAACAAAACATTCCAAATGAAACCACCAAACAAAACATTCCAAATTAAACTACCAAACAAAACTTCCCAAACTTAACTACTAAACAAAACATTCCAAACTAAACTACCAAACAAAACTACCAAACAAAACAAACTACACAAAACTACCAAACAAAACTTCCCAAACTAAACTACCAAACAAAATATTCCCAATGAAACTACCAAACAAAATATTCCCAATGAAACTACCAAACAAAACATTCCAAATGAAACTACCAAACAAAACATTCCAAATTAAACTACCAAACAAAACTTCCCAAACTTAACTACCAAACAAAACAAAAACTTTCCAAAAAAACTACCAAAAAAAACAAATTAAACTTAAAAACTTCCAAAACAAACTTCCAAACTTAACTACCAAAGAAAAACATTCCAAATTAAAATGAAACTACCAAAAAAAATATTCCCAAATTCCCAAACTTAAATTAACCCAAACAAAACATTCCAAACTAAACTACCAAACAAAACTACCAAACAAAACAAAACTTAACAAAACTTCTAAAAACAAAACTTCCCAAACTAAACTAAACAAAACTTCCAAACAAAACAAAACATTCCAAATGAAACTACCAAACAAAACATTCCAAATTAAACTACCAAACAAAACTTCCCAAACTTAACTACCAAACAAAACATTCCAAATTAAACTACCAAACAAAACTTCCCAAACTTAACTACTAAACTACCAAAAAAACAAACTTTCCAAACAAAACATACTAAACCAAACAAAACAAACAAACTTAAACTACCAAACAAAACTTCCCAAACTAAACTACCAAACAAAATATTCCCAATGAAACTACCAAACAAAATATTCCCAAACAAAACATTTCAAAACTACCAAACAAAAAAAACATTCCAAAAACTGAAACTAAACAAAAAAAAACATTCCAAATTAAACTACCAAACAAAACATTCCAAAACTTAACTACCAAACAAAACTTCCAAACTTAACTCCAAAACATTCCAAACAAAACAAAACATTCCAAACAAAACTTAAACTACCAAACAAAACATTCCAAACTAAACTACCAAAGAAAAACATTCCAAATTAAACTGCCAAACAAAACTTAACCCAAACAAAAACTTAAACTTAACTACAAACAAAACTTCCAAATTAAACAAACTTAACTACCAAACAAAACCCAAATTAAACTACCAAACAAAACATTCCAAACTTAAACTAAACTAAACAAAATTCTTCCTGCCAACTTAACTACCAAACAAAAAACAAAACTTCCCAAACTTAACTACCAAACAAAAACATTCCAAAGTAAACTATCTACCACAAAAACTTCCCAAACTTAACTACCAAACAAAACATTCCAAACTTAAACTACCAAACAAAACATTCCAAATTAAACTACCAAACAAAACTTTCCCAAACTTAACTACCAAACAAAACAAATTAAACCCAAACAAACTTAAACTACCAAACAAAACATTCCAAACTTAAACTACCAAACAAACATTCCAAACTAAACTACCAAACAAACAAAACTTCCCAAACTTAAACTAACCAAACAAAAAACATTCCAAACTTAACTACCAAACAAAACATTCCAAACTAAAACTAAATTAAACAAACAAAACATTCCCAAACTTAACTACCAAACAAAACTTCCCAAACTTAACTACCAAACAAAACATTCCAAATTAAACTACCAAACAAAACATTCCAAACTTAACTACCAAACAAAACTTCCCAAACTTAACTACCAAACAAAACATTCCAAACTTAACTACCAAACAAAAAACATTCCAAAATAAAACTACCAAACAAACAAAATTCCAAACTTAACTACCAAACAAAACATTCCAAAAGAAACTACCAAACAAAACATTCCCAAACTTAAACTACCAAACAAAACTTCCAAACTTAACCAAACAAAACTTTCCCAAACAACTCCAAACTTAAAAACATTCCAAATTAAACTACCAAACAAAACATTCCAAACTAAACTACCAAACAAAACTTCCCAAACTTAACTACCAAACAAAACATTCCAAACTTAACTACCAAACAAAACATTCCAAATTAAACTACCAAACAAAACTTCCCAAACTTTACTACCAAACAAAACATTCCAAACTTAACTACCAAACAAAACATTCCAAATTAAACTATCAAACAAAACTTCCCAAACTTAACTACCAAACAAAACATTCCAAACTAAACTACCAAACAAAACATTCCAAATTAAACTACCAAACAAAACTTCCCAAACTTAACTACCAAACAAAACTTCCCAAACTTAACTACCAAACAAAACATTCCAAACTAAACTAGCAAACAAAACATTCCAAATTAAACTACCAAACAAAACTTCCCAAACTACCAAACAAAACATTCCAAATTAAACTACCAAACAAAACTTCCCAAACTTAACTACCAAACAAAACATTCCAAACTAAACTACCAAACAAAACATTCCAAATTAAACTACCAAACAAAACTTCCAAGCTTAACTACCAAACAAAACTTCCCAAACTTAACTACCAAACAAAACATTCCAAATTAAACTACCAAACAAAACTTCCCAAACTTAACTACCAAACAAAACATTCCAAACTAAACTACCAAACAAAACATTCCAAAGTAAACTACCAAACAAAACTTCCCAAACTTAACTACCAAACAAAACATTCCAAACTAAACTACCAAACAAAACATTCCAAATTAAACTACCAAACAAAACTTCCCAAACTTAACTACCAAACAAAACTTTCCAAACTTAACTACCAAACAAAACATTCCAAATTAAACTACCAAACAAAACTTCCCAAACTTAACTACCAAACAAAACATTCCAAATTAAACTACCAAACAAAACTTCCCAAACTTAACTACCAAACAAAACATTCCAAACTAAACTACCAAACAAAACATTCCAAACTAAACAACCAAACAAAACAAACTACACAAAACTACCAAACAAAACCTACTAAACAAACTACCCAACAAAACATACCAGACAAAAAATTCTGACCAAACCTACCAAAAAAATACCTAACACAACTGCCAAATGAAACATATCGAACAAAACTACCAAACAAAACGTGTAGCAAAACTACTAAAAAAAACACACCATCCCATAAGTCGCAGCGTGCCATACAAATAATCCCGTTTCTCTCAAAAATGGCCATACAAATAATCCCAAAACTTTCTCTACTGGCCATACAAATAATCCCGTTTTTCTCGGCTGGCAGTACAAATAATCCCGTTTCTCTCGGCTGGCCATACAAATAATCCCGTTTCTCTCGGCTGGCCATACAAATAATCCCATTTCTCTCGGCTGACCAGCAATTACTGACAGTGAATGACACCACCTGACTATACATAGTAATAGATAGAATATTTTTGTCAGAAGTTACGCACCACACCGAGGACAGTGATACAGCACACTGTTCTTTAAATAATGGCGTATAATGTATGTTGGCACTATACAGTGCCTGACAAAAGTCTTGTTGCATAAGGACATAGTAACTAAAAATAGCATATAACTTTAGTTCTAACCAATCAATTGTTACAATAAATGGTCCATTTTAATGTCAAGGGCTTTCACATTAATAATTTGGTGCAAAATGAAACAGTCAAAAAGTGTTCTGATGTTCACAGCTTGGCTAAGCCCATAACATCTGTTTTTTGCTAGGACAAAAGTCTTGTCGTCTCTTCAGATGATGCAACAAATTCGAGATTAGCGTTTAACCTATGACAAATACTGTAATTAACACATTCCAAGATGTGTATAGAAATAACCCCAGCGCACCAGACTTTCATATGAGGTGCGACTAGACCTCTGACAACATACCAAAGATTCAACCACAGACCAAAGTGCTGATCATCAAGAGCCTGAAGACTGAGTCTGCTGCTGAGGTGGCAGACATCTTTAATGTATCCAAATGTCAAGTGGAGGGATGAGAAAAAGATTTGAAGAAACTGGTGACGTTCATGGCAAGTGCAGGTCAGACAGACCCGGTATGACAACTGTTTGAAAGGACCGTTTGTTGCTTCAACTGTACAAGGCCAGCCCTTCTTCAACTACAGCGGCTACATGAGGAAATGTCACCAAAAATCCCAGTATCTGCAAGAAGAGTTTGTCAAATTCTCTCTCAAAGTGGTTTTCATAGCCAAATTAGTACACAGAAGCCTGCATTAAACAGAAAACAAAAAACCTGCATTGCATTTGCCAAGGCCCACAGCTCGCAGAAAGGATTGATGCTGGAGAAGTGGCTGAAAGTTTATTTTTCTGGTGAATCATCCATTGAACTGCATCCCAGGCGCCGTACAAGACCTGTTGGAACCCTCATGGACCCAAGATTCTCCCAGAAAACAATCATGTTTGGTGGAGGAAAAATCATGGTTTGTTGTTACATCCAGCATGGGGGTGTGAGAAAGATCTGCAGAGTGGATGGCAACATCAACAGCCTGAAATATCAAGAAGTTCTTGCTGCCCTACTTATACTGCTGCTCCTTCTCATTCTTCTGCCTCCATGTCACAGTTCCTGAAAGCGAAGAAGGTGAAGGTACTCCAGGATTGGCCAACCCAGTCACCTGACATGAACATTATTGAGCATTTCAGGGGTAAGATGAAGGAGGAGGCTTGGAAGATGAAACCATAGAATCTTGATGAACTCTGGGAGTCCTGCAAGACTGCTTTCTATGCCATTCCAGATGATTTCATCATCAAGTTATCTCAGTCATTGCCAAGACGTATGGATGCAGTCCTCCAAGCTCATGGGAGTCATACGCAATATTAATTTTTTTTTCAAGGCACCATGGCTTTATGTTCTGATATTATAGTGGCATATTTGTGTATTCAAAATAAAGTGTATGTATAATTTCCACATTTTTTTTCAATGCGACAAGACTTTTGTCCAAGCAAAATCTGACCTTTCTGTACTAATTAAATTATAAAACTCAATCAATGACACAAAACTCTATTTTGGTATATTTCGCATAATCTAGAGGGCTTTGCCTTTCATATAAGCCATTTTTGATTCCAATTGATCAACTACAAGTCAGGTTATTATTTGTTGTTCCTACAACTTGGATAAGTGACAAGACTTCTGTCAGGCACTGCAGAAGGCAGAGTGTGTATCCTCCTAAAGAGGCGGCGGACGCACTTGCAGGAGCTGCCGGCGTTCTGGCACTCGAAGCTGTCGAAGAGGCAGCCAGCGTTGTCGCACTCAGGGTCGCAGCGGCCGTTGTGGAAGAGCTCCCAGCAGCGCACGGTTGCCACGGCACAGCTGCCCCAGGGCTGCTGTCGGTGCAGCGAGCAGTCGCCCCCGTCCCCACGCTTTTCGTGCCGGTTACACTGCGGGTCACACACGCCGTCGCCCGCGCGCAGGCCGCACTCGTCATACGGGCACTCCGGCTCCGGCAGCAGGGTCCGCGGTCCGGGTCGCCGTCAGCACCTCGCAGCTGGGGCCTGAGAAGCGAGCGGGGCAGCTGCAGGTGTATTCCGCCGGGTTACGGTGGTCTCTCAGGCAGATGCCCCCGTTCTGACAGGGCCGCGACAGGCACCCCAGAGACACCTCACAGCGGGGTCCCCCAAAACCGGGCAGGCAGCGGCACTGCAGGCGCCCATCCGGCGACTCCATGCAGCGCCCCCATTTTGGCAGCGGAGGTTGGCGCAGGTGTACCCCTCCACTTCCCCGCAGCTGAACCCCGAGAAACCCTGAGCGGGATAGGGAGAGATTGCAGCGTTACTGACCTGTACATCACTAATCGGGGCTCACTTATTGTTAGGGGCGTCTCAAAAGTTTGACTCAGACCCTGACATCACTACCAGGGCTCGCTTACTGTTAGGGGAGCGTCTGAAATGTGTACCTCAGACTCTGACATCACTACCAGGGCTCACTTACTGTTAGGGAGCGTCTCAAAAAGTTTGTCTCAGACCCTGACATCACTACCAGGGCTCGCTTACTGTTAGGGAGCGTCTGAAATGTGTACCTCAGACTCTGACATCACTATCAGGGCTCACTTACTGTTAGGGAGCGTCTGAAATGTGTACCTCAGACTCTGACATCACTACCAGGGCTCACTTAGTGTTAGGGAGCGTCTCAAAAGTTTGACTCAGACTCGGACATCACTACCAGGGCTCACTTACTAATAGGGAGCGTCTCAAAAGTTTGACTCAGACTCGGACATCACTACCAGGGCTCACTTACTGTTAGGGAGCATCTCAAAAGTTTAACTCAGACTCTGACATCACTACCAGGGCTCGCTTGCTGTTAAGGAGCGTCTCAAAAGTTTGACTCAGACTCGGACATCACTACCAGGGCTCACTTACTGTTAGGAGCATCTCAAAAGTTTAACTCAGACTCTGACATCACTACCTGGGCTCGCTTACTGTTAAGGAGCATCTCAAAAGTTTGTCTCAGACCCTGACATCACTACCAGGGCTCGCTTACTGTTAGGGAGTGTCTGAAATGTGTACCTCAGACTCTGACATCACTACCAGGGCTCACTTAGTGTTAGGAAGCGTCTCAAAAGTTTGACTCAGACTCGGGGATCACTACCAGGGCTCACTTACTAATAGGGAGCGTCTCAAAAGTTTGACTCAGACTCGGACATCACTACCAGGGCTCACTTACTGTTAGGGAGCATCTCAAAAGTTTAACTCAGACTCTGACATCACTACCAGGGCTCGCTTACTGTTAAGGAGCGTCTCAAAAGTTTGACTCAGACTCAGACATCACTATCAGGGCTCACTTACTGTTAGGGAGCGTCTGAACTGTGTACCTCAGACTCTGACTTCACTACCAGGGCTCACTTACAGTTAGGGAGCGTCTAAAATGTGCAGGTCACACCCATACAGCACTACCACAGCTCATTTACAATTAGGAAACATCTCAAAAGTGTACCTCAGACCCTGACATCACTCCAGAGCTCAGTTACTATTAGGAAGCGTCTGACAAGTTTGCGTCACGCGCTGATATTACAAACACAGCTCACTTCAGAGTTCAGGAGCTTTTGAAAAGTACTCATCTCTTGCTGACATCACTACCACAGCTCATTTTACAGTTAGGGAGCATCTGGAAAGTGTGTGTCATGCAGTGACTGAAAAGTCTTTACAATGTCATTTCTAGCACACAAAAAATAGTCTTTGGAATGAAATGGCTCGTTTTGCCTTGTTTTTATGTGCAGTAATAAAGAACTGCTTGAATTTTTTCTTCAAACATGCTAAGGGAACTTCATACGTTCATCTAAAAGACTTCACACTAGCTGGAAAATTCAGGGATTCCCAGCATTGCTTCTAGGGAGTATTTCATTTCAAATCCTTTCATTGTTTTTATCCATTAATTTCAGCTGTAATCCGCACACGTGTTTGTACAAATCCGCAGCTCAGTAAGATCTGCAGCTGTTGTGAGCTTCGTGACAGTTGGAGTGAAAACACAGAGGATTGTTTATCTGCAGTGGCTGGGTGAGGATAAGCAGTTTTCTTACATACAGAAACATAAACGGTGATTTTACGGTCAGGGAACATGAGAACCTCACAGCGTCGTACCTGTGTTACACGGCCACACCCTCAGAGAGCGCATGGAGACAGGAGGAAGAGGTGAAACGGATTTGAGGTTAAAGGAATGCAGCATCGTCAAAACACAAGCAAACCCCTCGCAGTTCAACAGGCAGCAGAAGGAGACACTATTACATATATGTAACTCACTCCTGCAACAATCAATTATTATCACATACCTGCAGTTATTTCCCCATAGCCAAGCCGATATTTTTGATATAACCTGAGGGTATTATCATTTTTGTGAAAATTTCCTTGGCTGAGAGTGTATGAAAAAAAATTTGCTTTGCATTACATCATGCTGTTTATACTCAGCAAAACTGAATAGCAAGTGTAACGTTGGTTATACTGGTATGACTCAGCGCTGTAGCAAGCTAGTTAAGCGCCACTCACATAGCTAAGTTTGTGTGTTTTAGCCAGGTAGCGTGCACGCAATACTTTTTCAAAACCATTCTGTAGCTAGCTCATTAGCTAGCTACTCAGTTGACTGAATTTACAAAGCGTTGCTTGTTCAGCCGCGAAAGTCTGTGACTCAGAGACTGATGAAGCCGAGCGATGTACGTAGTGAGCACAGTGCGAACATACAATGGGCGCTAACGGAAATTAAATTTGCTTTCCATTAAATTACGCAATTCAGTTATGTGATCAACAGAATCTTACATTCTTGGTTGTGTCACGAGAAAGTTATGAAACTCTGGGTAAATTTTAGGTTTGTTGCTTGCTTAAACGAAAAATTTTCTCAACTTTCTATGACACACCCACTCGTCTGAGATCCTCAATTTATTAATTTCATGGTGGTGTATGATATCATGCACTATGACGAGACACATAAACATGTCGAATGGTTATAGCACATGCAAATCTGTCGAGTCATCTGTTCTGCAGAGGGGTA